>CANNZV010004623.1:0-38263 GCA_947561585.1 Caprella mutica
CGTTCCTGACGTTATTTCTCGATGATGACAATAAAGAAACCAAACAGATCCCTGGTCCAGTACCATGGCAAATAAGTCAACACATTAAATTAAACTGAAAATAAAGCAAAGTGTGGTCTTGTAGGGCGGTCTCCAGGACACTTCAAAATATTGAAGTACGCACTTCAGTTTTCGCCAGATTTAGCATACCAAACCGTAGTGTGGAAGTGGGCACTTGAATAGTAATGTGGAAGTAGACACTATGGAGTATAGTGTGGAGGTGGGCACTTCAAGATAAAATCTCGCGTCACACTATGCCTGTAGTGTGTAGTGCTACTTTAAAGTGCTAGTGCCCGATTTAACATACGGGCCATTATTTAGAAAAATACTGTAGATACGGAAAAAATATCGTTACTTCAGCTTGTTAAAATCTAAGTTGAAATATAAATTAGTTCTGTTGGATTAATGAAAGATTTAATTTCTGAAGAAATTTCTCATTTCTTATCATCTTCTCAAGTAGCACTACACGGTGTAGTATCGCACTACAGTTTCGTATGTAAAAAGGACTTTTTAGTGCTACTTCGCCTTTTGACGAATTTTGAAGTGCACACTACGTTTTTAAGGTATTTTTCGAGAATTTGTGTCTGATTGTGCAAAATATTAGTTCTTGTACACGCAGTAATCCCCATCCACTTGTTAAAAAACGTATTACATTTCACATAATACACCAAAGAACAAAACCAATACATGAAAAAATATTTTATGTATAATTTTAACAAAAATAATATTCGTTATTTGGTGTAGGGTAAATACCCCAATAATCAGCACCGTAAGCCACCACCATCCGTTGGAATAATATAAAAAATACAACAGATATGGGAAAATTGAACCGTGTACATCATTGGAAAGAGGAATATTCGTTCTTTCTCATAAATGTTTAACTTCTTGATGATAAATCTTATAGAAAAAATTATAAACAAAAATCCTCATGTATATTGAAGCATTGTAGAAGCTGCCCCCTCCTCGGTTGTCTCAATTAGTAAGTTGTATTTAATTTTCTTTCTCGTTTTTGGCTGAAACAAAAACCAATTACAAGTAGTGATTTGTCAGCGTGATTGATTTGATATAATCTTTTATTTTTCTATTTTACGGGTAGGTGCCAATTATTGAAAAGTGCTGATTCAACATACTCTTACTATATAGTGAATAGCTGTTGTACCTTTTACATTTACAATGTATACATAAAATACATTCCAATCCCAGTTGATTTTTTAGGCCGATTTATAGCCGTTTTTTGGAAGAGTACCCAAACATGAATCGGTGTATTGACGATGAATCATCGATAAATATTCGAAGAAGTGTCCGTTTTATCCAAGATTTTTCGTATAAAATAAGGCAGGATGATCGTCGATTCATCGAAGAAGCACATGCATAACCGACTGTAACCGTCTTTAAATCAACGATGATTCAAGTGCGATTTTAAGCCGTTTCATGGAAGATTCATACGAAAACAATTCACATAATCACCTCAATATTATGGGCGATTCAAGCATGATTAATACATGGCGCCTATCTATAATCTTCCCTGCATTTAGATCGATTCATGGTAGTTTTCTAATGCATGAATATATATATATATATATTTATAGGGTTAAATAAAACCAAAATTATCATTTGAAATGTATTTGGCTTTATATCGATTAGTTTATTATTTCATATTTTTATATACATATTAAATGGAAAGAAATGAAATGGTGTGTCCGGGGGACTCGAACCTGCAACTGTAGTTTCGTGGAGAATTGAAGTCAGCGACATATCCTCTGAGCCATCTTGGACATGGTAGAAGTAGAATTTGGTTGATATTTATTCAATATGATAACCCGCGTGTTTTTAAAGTTCTTATGAGTGAATATGAGTCTGTCGTAACTCAGCGATCTTCGTCGAAGACATATCTGCTATAATTCAATCCTGTAATAATTAGGGGACGATGAGTCTATCATAACACATCGATGATCATTGAAGTCATGTCTGCTTTAATTGAGGGAAGATGAGTCTTCCATAACTCGCCGAAGATACATCTACGAGCTGCCTGCTGTAATTCAGGAAAGATGAGTCTTCTAAATGCGCCGAAAATACATCTACAAGCTACATGCTGTAATTCGGGGAAGATGAGTTTTCCATAACTCGCCGAAGATACATCAACGTCCTACGAGCTGCTTGCTGTAATTCAGGGAAGATGAGCCTTCCATAACTCACCGAAGATACATCTACGAGCGGCCTGCTGTTATTCAGGGAAGATGAGTTTTCCATAACTCGCCGAAAATACATCTACGAGCTGCCTGCTGTAATTCAGGGAAGATGAGTCTTCCATAACTCGCCGAAAATACATCTACAACCTGCCTGCTGTAATTCGGGGAAGATGAGTCTTCCATAACTCGCCGAAGATACGTCTACGAGCTGCCTGCTGTAATTCAGGGAAGATGAATCTTCTAAAACGCGCCGAAGATACATCTACAAGCTACATGCTGTAATTCGGGGAAGTTGAGTCTTCCATAACTCGCCGAAGATTCATCGAAGAAATCTCCTCTTTAATTCGAGGAAGTAGAATCAACCATGATTCTTTGAAGATCATTCGATAATCCTCTACAGTCAATCGCCGATTAGAATTTATCGGCAATTTATCGGTGTTTCGTCGACTTTTTATTCTCTCTGCCATAAATGCTCTTAAATCATCGAAGACACTCTCTTAAATTTTATCTGGGATGTATTGGTCAGGATCGAATCAAAGTTCCATCAGTTACATCAATGGCATAAGGGTGAGTGAAGTGCGTGCCCTAAATTTGTTCAGCTTGTTGTAGTACAAGCTATGCTGATGCAGTACAAGGTTGATGCAGTACAAGGTTGATGTAGTACAAGGTTGATGTAGTGCAAAGCTGATGCAGTACAAGGTTGATGCAGTACAAGGTTGATGTAGTACAAGGTTGATGTAGTGCAAAGCTGATGCAGTACAAGGTTGATGTAGTACAAGGTTGATGTAGTACAAGGTTGATGTACTACAAGGTTGATGCAGTACAAGGTTGATGTAGTACAAGGTTGATGTAGTACAAGGTTGATGCAGTACAAGGTTGATGTAGTACAAGGTTGATGTAGTACAAGGTTGATGTAGTACAAGGTTGATGCAGTACAAGGTTGATGTAGTGCAAAGCTGATGCAGTACAAGGTTGATGTAGTACAAGGTTGATGCAGTACAAGGTTGATGTAGTACAAGGTTGATGCAGTACAAGGTTGATGTAGTACAAGGTTGATGTAGTACAAGGTTGATGTAGTACAAGGTTGATGCAGTACAAGGTTGATGTAGTACAAGGTTGATGCAGTACAAGGTTGATGCAGTACAAGGTTGATGTAGTACAAGGTTGATGCAGTACAAGGTTGATGTAGTACAAGGTTGATGTAGTACAAGGTTGATGTAGTACAAGGTTGATGCAGTACAAGGTTGATGCAGTACAAGGTTGATGTAGTACAAGGTTGATGCAGTACAAGGTTGATGCAGTACAAGGTTGGTGCAGTACAAGGTTGATGTAGTACAAGGTTGATGCAGTACAAGGTTGATGTAGTACAAGGTTGATGCAGTACAAGGTTGATATAGTACAAGGTTGATGCAGTACTAGGTTGATGTAGTACAAGGTTGATGTAGTACAAGGTTGATGCAGTACAAGGTTGATATAGTACAAGGTTGATGTAGTACAAGGTTGATGTAGTACAAGGTTGATGCAGTACAAGGTTGATATAGTACAAGGTTGATGTAGTACAAGGTTGGTGCAGTACAAGGTTGATGTAGTACAAGGTTGATGCAGTACAAGGTTGATGTAGTACAAGGTTGATGCAGTACAAGGTTGATATAGTACAAGGTTGATGCAGTACTAGGTTGATGTAGTACAAGGTTGATGTAGTACAAGGTTGATGTAGTACAAGGTTGATGTAGTACAAGGTTGATGTAGTACAAGGTTGATGTAGTACAAGGTTGATGCAGTACAAGGTTGATATAGTACAAGGTTGATGCAGTACTAGGTTGATGTAGTACAAGGTTGATGTAGTACAAGGTTGATGTAGTACAAGGTTGATGTAGTACAAGGTTGATGTAGTACAAGGTTGATGTAGTACAAGGTTGATGTAGTACAAGGTTGATGTAATACAAGGTTGATGTAGTACAAGGTTGATGTAGTACAAGGTTGATGTAGTACAAGGTTGATGCAGTACAAGGTTGATATAGTACAAGGTTGATGCATTACTAGGTTGATGCAGTACAAGGTTGATGTAGTACAAGGTTGATGTAGTACAAGGTTGATGCAGTACAAGGTTGATATAGTACAAGGTTGATGTAGTACAAGGTTGATGCAGTACTAGGTTGATGTAGTACAAGGTTGATGCAGTACTAGGTTGATGTAGTACAAGGTTGATGTAGTACAAGGTTGATGTAGTACAAGGTTGATGTAGTACAAGGTTGATTTAGTACAAGGTTGATATAGTACAAGGTTGATATAGTACAAGGTTGATGCAGTACTAGGTTGATGTAGTACTAGGTTGATGTAGTACAAGGTTGATATAGTACAAGGTTGATATAGTACAAGGTTGATGCAGTACAAGGTTGATGTAGTACAAGGTTGATGTAGTACAAGGTTGATGTAGTACAAGGTTGATGTAGTACAAGGTTGATGCAGTACAAGGTTGATATAGTACAAGGTTGATGCATTACTAGGTTGATGCAGTACAAGGTTGATGTAGTACAAGGTTGATATAGTACAAGGTTGATGCAGTACAAGGTTGATGCAGTACAAGGTTGATATAGTACAAGGTTGATGTAGTACAAGGTTGATGCAGTACTAGGTTGATGTAGTACAAGGTTGATGCAGTACTAGGTTGATGTAGTACAAGGTTGATGTAGTACAAGGTTGATGTAGTACAAGGTTGATGTAGTACAAGGTTGATGTAGTACAAGGTTGATGTAGTACAAGGTTGATGCAGTACAAGGTTGATGTAGTACAAGGTTGATGCAGTACAAGGTTGATGCAGTACAAGGTTGATGTAGTACAAGGTTGATGTAGTACAAGGTTGATGCAGTACAAGGTTGATGTAGTACAAGGTTGATGCAGTACAAGGTTGATGTAGTACAAGGTTGATGTAGTACAAGGTTGATGTAGAACAAGGTTGATATACTACAAGGTTGATATAGTACAAGGTTGATATAGTACAAGGTTGATGTAGTACTAGGTTGATGTAGTACTAGGTTGATGTAGTACAAGGTTGATATAGTACAAGGTTGATGCAGTACAAGGTTGATGCAGTACTAGGTTGATGTAGTGCAAGGTTGATGTAGTACAAGGTTGATGTAGTACAAGGTTGATGTAGTACAAGGTTGATGCAGTACAAGGTTGATATAGTACAAGGTTGATGCAGTACAAGGTTGATGCAGTACTAGGTTGATGTAGTACAAGGTTGATGTAGTACAAGGTTGATGTAGTAGAAGGTTGATGCAGTACAAGGTTGATGCAGTACTAGGTTGATGTAGTACAAGGTTGATGTAGTACAAGGTTGATGTAGTGCAAGGTTGATGTAGTACAAGGTTGATATAGTACAAGGTTGATGCAGTACTAGGTTGATGTAGTACTAGGTTGATGTAGTACAAGGTTGATATAGTACAAGGTTGATGCAGTACAAGGTTGATGTAGTACAAGGTTGATGTAGTACAAGGTTGATGTAGTACAAGGTTGATGCAGTACAAGGTTGATATAGTACTAGGTTGATGCAGTACAAGGTTGATGTAGTACAAGGTTGATGTAGTACAAGGTTGATGTAGTACAAGGTTGATGCAGTACAAGGTTGATGTAGTACAAGGTTGATGCAGTACAAGGTTGATGTAGTACAAGGTTGATGCAGTACTAGGTTGATGTAGTACAAGGTTGATGTAGTACAAGGTTGATGTAGTACAAGGTTGATGTAGTACAAGGTTGATGTAGTACAAGGTTGATGCAGTACTAGGTTGATGTAGTACAAGGCTGATGTAGTACAAGGTTGATGTAGTACAAGGTTGATGTAGTACAAGGTTGATGTAGTACAAGGTTGATGTAGTACAAGGTTGATGTAGTACAAGGTTGATGTAGTACAAGGTTGATGTAGTACAAGGTTGATGTAGTACAAGGTTGATGTAGTACAAGGTTGATGTAGTACAAGGTTGATATAGTACAAGGTTGATGCAGTACTAGGTTGATGTAGTACAAGGTTGATGTAGTACAAGGTTGATGTAGTACAAGGTTGATGTAGTACAAGGTTGATGTAGGCAAGGTTGATGTAGGCAAGGTTGATGTAGTACACGGTTGATGTAGGCAAGGTTGATGTAGGCAAGGTTGATGTTGTAATAACTTTTCACTCTAAATCTATCAAATGTTATTTAAATACTAAGTAAAAATAATCAGTCAATCAGTGGTAAATGTGTAAAGAATAATAAATAATATAATGTTAATGGAATTAGTTTCATATATATAACAACTAGTGTACTTACATGTTAAGAATAACGTGCTCTCTATTGCATCACTATTAATATTTGTGTAATTTAACTTTCAAAACTTTGGTCCGTGCCCCTAGAATTAAATGAAGTTATTAATTGAAAAAGGACGATAATATTATAATTATTAGTACATGAATGAAGTGAAGAGTGAATGACACGAAGAAGGAAGTTATCATCCTTTTATTTTTTAGAGCTTTCGAATAAATCAATATTCATTATCAATATCCTAATTTTGACGTTTTTAAAAAAAATAGTTTTTTTAATTTTATAAAGTCTAAAGATAAATTAGAGAGTAGCTTCAAATTAGGATATTGATAATGAATATTGATTTATTAGAAAGCTCTGGAAAATTAAAAGGATGTAACTTTCTTCTTCGTGTCATTCGCTCTTCACTTCATAAATTCACTAATATTTCCAAGAAGGAAACCAATAACTGATATTATAATTATATCATAGACATAGATTGTAGAGTCACAGAGTGACTCTATGACAGAGGTTGCAAATAGTTCTTTATAAACTTCCACTGTAGATTTAAAATAAATTTAAATTCAGTTACAGTAATAATAATTTATTGCACTCATATAAGATTCGGTATTCATGCTACCACCTGTTAACATATTTAGCCTTATTTATGAATATTATTCAAAGCGTGACAAACTCTGACAGACAGACCACAGACAGAGAGACAGAGAGACAGACAGACCACAGACAGAGAGACAGACAGACAGACAGAGAGACAGACAGACAGATAAATGAATAAAAGGAAACTATATTAATGGGGGTGATAATACGTATAAGTAGTGTTGTATATAACTTGTGATACTGAATTAAAATTACATTACATGTTATTTAAATACCAAGTTAAAACAATTATTCAATCATTGGTGGCAATGAAAATAATCTAAAATTGAATCACCCCCCATAAATAGTTTCCTTATATTTATTTGTCTGTCTGTCTGTGGAATTACACAAATATGTAGATAGTGATGCAATTGAGAGGACGTTATTCTTAACGGGTAAATACACTAGTTAAATATAATTCTCATTAATAGGTAGTCAATTAAATAATTATTAAATTCAATAACATTAAATTTTAATAATCTCAATAGATATGAAATACTTTCAACTATAACAATAATACGTATATGGTTCTAAGATTTGTCCCGGTCGAATTTTTCCAGTGTTGAATTTTCTCCGGTGGAATTCTCCATCTGGATTATAAATTTCTATGTATAAATAGTTAAATAGTAAATATAAACTTTGAAATAACTAGTTAAATTAATTTCATTTTGCTAATATGATCGAAAAGGTGGAAACGGTCGACAACTCGGAACTTACCCTAGAAAGTGTTTACACCACAAATATAAATTTGTACTGAGGAAATTTCTAATTCAACAACATTATATTTTTGTGTAATGGGAGAATAGATATATGAAATTAAATGTAAAATAAACCGTTTATGATTAATTGATATAATATTAGGTTAGAGAATTGGTTCTTAACATTTTTGGAGGTACTGAACCCAATTTGTTCCATACATGCATAGAACACTTATAGTGATTTTTTTCTCAAAATCAGAACATATACAGGGTGGCGCAAAAAAAAAGGAAACCCATTTTCAAACTAGTTTATTTTACAAACTATCAAAGCTAGATATGTTCTAAAAACGAAGTTTTATTCGTTTACTTTTTTTGCATCTATTTTGATAATCTGTTAAGAGTTACGATGAAAATTGAACATCCTGCAGCGAATTAAAAAAAGGTACCTAAAAATGGCTTGCGCGAGCACGAAGTACGCAAAAAATTTCATAATAGGAATAATTTATTTCCATATGGTAGTAGTAAAAATTTAATTCTAGAATTTTTCATTGAATTAACGTTTTGGTTATTGACTCTTTCATTCATGGAAATACATCTTCATCACCAATCACGATATCTTCTACAAAATGGGCATTTTTTTGCAGCAACCATTTTGCAAAATTTAGACGGTGCGGTAAATTAGTTCTAAGAGTTCGAGCCTTACATGCAACTTAAAAGGATAATATCTAAAATCGTGTTTAACAATTTAGTGAAATGTCTCTTAAATGATATCTAATTCTTACCTTCTGATTTATATTTTTGTATTCTCAATTTGCTGTTCATGAAAAAGATTAATGTTTTCATGTGTTCATTCTTTTCTCCTGCAACATGATGACTTTTTGTTCAAATATGAAGTGGTTTCTTCAGTTTTGAACTTATTATCATTTGTCAATGTGGTTTTACAGTTAGTGGAAATCTTTCCGGAAAGCAATGTGCAAAATGAAGTTAACCTGCGTAAAACTTAGATTGTTTAAAAAATTGTCACAACAAAAACTCTGCTCTTTTGAAAGCTGCATTTTGAGGGTATCGAATAGGATATAAAAATTAATGGCGAGATGATTTTATAAAGATATCAATTTTACCTTAAAAAAAACAACTTTCAAATGGTAATTAATTGTTTTATTTTCTCTTATTTGGTACAAAAAAATAGTAGAATTTAATGTTTTTACATCCATATAAAATGAAGTATACCTCTTTAAGATTTTTTTTCGTATATTTCATGCTCGCGCAAGTCATTTTTATGTACCTTTTTTTCATTCGCTGCAGAATGTTAAATTTTTGTCTTAACTCTCAACAAATTATTAAGCTTGATGCAAAAAAAGTAAACGAATAAAACTGTGTTTTTAGAATCTTTTTAGCTTTGATTGTTTGTAAAATACA
The DNA here is from genome assembly GCA_947561585.1 of Caprella mutica. Taxonomy (NCBI): domain Eukaryota; kingdom Metazoa; phylum Arthropoda; class Malacostraca; order Amphipoda; family Caprellidae; genus Caprella; species Caprella mutica. The sequence goes on from CANNZV010004623.1 coordinate 9,280, forward strand.
CTAGTTTGAATATGGGTTTCCTTTTTTTTTTTGCGCCACCCTGTATATTACTATTACTGTACTGTTTTGGTGCATGAACTGTATCACCAATAATTAACACAAATTTCTGCAATTTCTAAGATAAATTACAGATCGAAGCGGTGTTCCTGGTCAAGATCGAAATAATAACTATGAACACATTTTTAAAGTCAATTTTTTTGCTCCTATTTATGACGTAGGGTCGGGAGGGGCGAAACTCGCGCAGCAGCACACGGGGCGAATCTTGCGCACCACATGTCAAAAGAGATATGAACGTGCTAGCCCAATAACAAAAATAGTCCTAGACCGGCTCAAATATGTAGTAACACGGTATAAAATTAAAATAGCTTACAAGCATTTATTCATAGTTGAAATAAATCACATTTAAGACCATATGAAAAGTACCTAGTCGAAAATTCCTTTTACCGTATTACTCTAAAAAATAAATTTGTCAGAAAAAAATTTGTATACCAGATAATGACCTGAAGTTTTTAGTGCATGATGATCATTGACTTTAATTGCCTCAGTTAAAATGACAAGGTTCTAGACTTTCTAATTTTTTAGTTAGCGAAGTTTTTTAATGCGCAACTATTCGCCCCACCATATTTTGCATTGCGGGGCGAATATTGCGCACTATAGAAATTTATTTTTAGGTCATGAAACAGTTTGTAATGCCTAATATTACTCTCTCTATATATGTGTATTTCTTCACTTTCAACTAAAAACATACACATTCCACATATATTTCAGATAATAGGTCGAAATATGAAATTGTAAATCAGGGTGAATTTAAAGTCATTAATAAGTCTTTTCTGTGAAATTTATAGTTAAACATATCAAACATCACTATACATGTTTATCATTTGCTTTTTTATTAAGTTTAATTATATAATCTTATTATTCGGTTATTTTTAATAAAATCTAAAATATCAGGTCTAAAATGACAGGGTTAAACCATCGTACAGGGAAACCCAACTCTGATATCATTATGCTTTTAAAAGTTGCAAATCGACATTGCACCATGTTGTGAATAGTAGCTTCGTTGACCTTGTCCTAGTAGTGTAGAAGTGGGAGTACTTGTTCGAATAAAGAAAATGGTTAAGAAGGTTTGTGCAATGTTGAAGACTGGAAGAAATACTTGAAAAAAATTCAAAATATATCTAAATACATGAATGTGATCCAGACTTCAATTAGAACCATCATCACGAAGGATCTTCTGTTGTCTTCTTACAAAATGAGAGAACACTAAGTCCTCACACTTCTTAAAAAGTAAAAGAGACTTGAGAGAACAAAGGTCCTTCTCAGAGAGCTTAAAGCGGACACGACAAGGTATGAAATGGATTTTTTTAACGAGAAACTCTTCATTATTGAAGCCAACCCAATTCAATATTCATGATCAGAAGATATCCAAGATTTCCCCTATCTCGAAAACTTGAGAGTCTCCTCTGATTTTCGTGGAGAACGGCCTAAGATCAATCCTCTTTTAACAGCATTGTGGTTCCAGCTATTGGATTGATGAAAAAAAAAAAAAACACTTCAAAAATCAATTATTTATCTTCCAACAAGATGGTGAACTTTTTTACTACTACTACTACTACTTTTTTACCAAGATTCTGTCGCAAAGAAATTTGGCTTCTTCAACGTCATATTTCAACCCAATAGATTTCTGAATGAAATCTATTGAAACAGTATAGTGGCCTAAAAGGCCGTTCCTTGTTTGAGGACGAGGTAAATCATAGTGTGGACGTTCTGTGATCACTGGGGCACCTGTGAATAACCACAATAATCCACTTCTGTGAATAACTATTAAGGCTCACGTTGGTACTATTGACAACGAAACTGATGATTTCATAGAAAATGACGTAGCAGAGATCTTCTGGCGCAGAATCTGAACCGTTGGTCTTTGAAAAACACCAAAGGAATTAGGTGGGTCAACCTACCTTCTTGTAGACAGACCAAAGAACTCTTCCTCTTTGAAAGAGAATGTCAAAAGCTATTGTTAATAACCCGATCGAAACTTCTTCTTCTATCCTGGGAACATTTGGTCCTAAAACAGTAATACCTTTGGTCCTAAAACAGTAAAACAATAATTTTAGCCGACGATCTGGTCTTCGCCCATAAACATGACCTCATAATATTGTTGTGGAATGTTTTACCTATTACAAGACTACGGACACAACTCTGAATGAAATTTTACTACCTTCATAGTGTCATTATACTCTCAAATTCTGTTACATTTTTACCTTTCTTGAAAGAATTGATAGACTGGAAGAGTTCAACGACTAACCTTTAGGTCTAGGGGATTCAGTACATATGGACCCTCTATTGGCCTAGGTATCTCCTCGACCTTACAATGGCAAGTGAATATTCCACGTAACCTAATAGATGTACGAAAAACTCATTTGCTTCTATATTCTTATTATCGTAATTTCAGAGAAATAAAGTGAAAATATATAAGTGTAACAGTATTTTGAATAACGTTTTAGATATGTATTCTAAATTGGTTATATATGCTATATTTGACATCTAAAAAGAATTATTACTTTCATAGAATTGCGTAAGGTTATCTTTTGGACGACATATTTTTGTTTGTCATCTTGTTGCTCACATAACTCAAAAAGTCTTCGATCAAATTACTTTGAATTTGGTAAGACGATCGATTGACTAATCTCCAGGAACCATCTGGTAAAATTTTGGGAGCTATCCGGTCAAAGCTCAAGGTCATTTATAACTCAATAATTCAAAAAGTTTTCAATCAATTTGTCTGAAATTTGATGGGACGATTGGTCAATATCTAGGAACGATTTGGTAAGTTTTTGGAAGCGGTTAGGTTAAAGGTCAAGTTGATTTATAACGCAAAAAGTATTCAATCAAATTAACTGAAATTTGGCCGACGGTTGGTAATTATCCAGGCAGGAACCAATTTATTAGATTTTGGGAGCAATCAGGTAAAAAATAAAGGTCAAGGTCATTTATAACACGAAAGAATTCAACCAAATTGTCTGAAATTGGGCGGGACGATGCTTCAAAATTCAGGAATCATTTGTTTATATTTTGGGAGTGAACAGGTTAAAGGTCAAGGTCATTTATAAGCGGTGGCAAAGGTATGCGCTATATGAGTGCCCGTCATCTAGTTATTTATTATATTTATAGTTACATAATAAGTAAATATAGTAGGTCATACTTCAGATAAACTAATATTACAAGCATAAATTTCAATAGAGAGCAGCATTCATGACGTCACACATACATTCTACAAACTTTAAGTAAACAGGTCGAAAAAAGTTTGTCTCAAGTTTTGAATTTGAATCATATGATTGTTTATGCTTTTAAATAAATTATAAATATTTTTATAGTAAGTATCTAGACACTCAATAGTGCTATTTTTCACTATGGAAAGGCGCAAGAATCGCCCCATCAAGGACAATTTCAATTGCGCACTACTTTCGTCAATAATTCACATTATACAAATGCTAATTTTTTGTCCTTTGGTTTGTGTATAAAAGGCCTTATTGCGGTTCTTCATGTCAAATATTATTCGTCTATCTGCAAAAACTAAGTTGCAAAACCCAAAAGTTTTTAGTGCGCAAGATTCGCCCCTCCCGACCCTATATCTAATTTAAACTTAAACTGTGACCGGACGTTTCGTTACTGCACGTTTCGTACCCGGACGTTTCGTTACCGGACGATTCGTTACTAGGACGTTTCGTTAGCGGACGATTCGTTACTAGGACGTTTCGTTACCGGACGATTCGTTACTAGGACGTTTCGTTACTAGGACGTTTCGTTACTAGGACGTTTCGTTACTAGGACGTTTCGTTACTAGGACGTTTCGTTACCGGACGATTCGTTACTAGGACGTTTCGTTGCCGGACGATTCGTTACTAGGACGTTTCGTTACCGGATGATCCGTTACTAGGACTTTTCGTTACCGGACGATTCGTTACTAGGACGTTTCGTTACTAGGACATTTCGTTACCTAATTTTTTTTAACCTGGAAAGATTTTTTCTCATTTGTTATGGGTTGAAGACTACAATATACCAATCTCATATATTTAAGAATTTATACTACTTTAAATTATAAGCTTTAACATACATTTTATCTTCTGCTAAGTATCAGGTTATATATTTATTATTATCAGAGGTAGTAAAATTAACAATCATCTCTTAATATCTTAGATTAGAAAAAATGGAAGTGAAAATGTCATGAATACTAATCTATATAAAAGCTGAATAACAATAATTTCATTTTATTTTTCCTCATAAGATCGAAAATGTGGTCAAGTCCGAGAACTCAGTCATTGCTTTTTTGATACTTCCGGATCATTTGATAGAGGATCATTTGATAATGATCCAATAACCAGATGTTACATGTTACCGAATGCAAAATAACTTAATTAAAAAACAAAACCCTCCACAAATTTGCAAAGGTAATAAATATTCTCGACAATAAAAGAAAAGACAATAAATATAATTTAATATTTTAATTCCCATATACTATTTTCTAATATGATGGAACATTTCCGGTGATTTGGGGTAACAAATTAAAAAAAATATATATGGTGAAAATATGTAATACATATTTAGATATATATTTATAATGTATTAATTAATTAATTAATTAATTAATGAGAAATGACTGCCTATCAATGAGAAATGACTACTGCCTATTAATGAGAAATGACTACTGCCTATTAATGAGAAATGACTACTGACTATTTATGAGAAATGACTACTGACTATTTATGAGAAATGACTACTGACTATTTATGAGAAATGACTACTGACTATTTATGAGAAATGACTACTGACTATTTATGAGAAATGACTACTGACTATTTATGAGAAATGACTACTGACTATTTATGAGAAATGACTACTGACTATTTATGAGAAATGACTACTGACGATTTATGAGAAATGACTACTGACTATTTATGAGAAATGACTACTGACTATTCATGAGAAATGACTACTGACTATTTATGAGAAATGACTACTGACTGTTTATGAGAAATGACTACTGACTATTTATGAGAAATGACTACTGACTATTTATGAGAAATGACTACTGACTATTTATGAGAAATGACTACTGACTATTTATGAGAAATGACTACTGACTGTTTATGAGAAATGACTACTGACTATTTATGAGAAATGACTACTGACTGTTTATGAGAAATGACTACTGACTTTTTATGAGAAATGACTACTGACTGTTTATGAGAAATGACTACTGACTGTTTATGAGAAATGACTACTGACTATTTATGAGAAATGACTACTGACTATTTATGAGAAATGACTACTGACTATTTATGAGAAATGACTACTGACTATTCATGAGAAATGACTACTGACTATTTATGAGAAATGACTACTGACTATTCATGAGAAATGACTACTGACTGTTTATGAGAAATGACTACTGACTATTTATGAGAAATGACTACTGACTATTTATGAGAAATGACTACTGACTGTTTATGAGAAATGACTACTGACTATTTATGAGAAATGACTACTGACTGTTTATGAGAAATGACTACTGACTGTTTATGAGAAATGACTACTGACTATTTATGAGAAATGACTACTGACTGTTTATCAGAAATGACTACTGACTATTTATGAGAAATGACTACTGACTATTTATGAGAAATGACTACTGACTATTTATGAGAAATGACTACTGACTGTTTATGAGAAATGACTACTGACTATTTATGAGAAATGACTACTGACTATTTATGAGAAATGACTACTGACTGTTTATGAGAAATGACTACTGACTGTTTATGAGAAATGACTACTGACTATTTATGAGAAATGACTACTGACTGTTTATCAGAAATGACTACTGACTATTTATGAGAAATGACTACTGACTATTTATGAGAAATGACTACTGACTATTTATGAGAAATGACTACTGAATGTTTATGAGAAATGACTACTGACTGTTTATGAGAAATGACTGCTGACTATTTATGAGAAATGACTACTGACTATTTATGAGAAATGACTACTGACTGTTTATGAGAAATGACTACTGACTATTTATGAGAAATGACTACTGACTGTTTATGAGAAATGACTACTGACTATTTATGAGAAATGACTACTGACTATTTATGAGAAATGACTACTGACTGTTTATGAGAAATGGCTACTGACTATTTATGAGAAATGACTACTGACTGTTTATGAGAAATGACTACTGACTGTTTATGAGAAATGACTACTGACTGTTTATGAGAAATGACTACTGACTATTTATGAGAAATGACTACTGACTATTCATGAGAAATGACTACTGACTATTTATGAGAAATGACTACTGACTGTTTATGAGAAATGACTACTGACTATTTATGAGAAATGACTACTGACTGTTTATGAGAAATGACTGGATATTTGAAAAGAAAAATTCCAATTTTCAATCCTTAATTTATTACTAATATTTCAAAAAGATAATCAAAAGATTTTTCTTATAATATAAAAGAAAAAATATATTTATTCCCAAATTTACTCTCAAAACCTCTTCTGATTTTCTGTAATTTTGAAGTTGTCATTCTCTACATACTGAAAATTAATATAAAAGGGTAGTCTCCCATTCAAAGTTTTCTATCTTAACCGCTATTTTCTATCAAATTTTCTTTTCCGTTGTTATCCTACGTTATACTCAGGTACCTGGTTATACTATAGACAATGTAGAGACAATGGAGGTAATTTGTGAACGTGACGTCACGAGAGCAACAGTTTAATATGATACAATGAAGTCAATGATATAAATTCATTGAAGAAAAAAACATATAGAAATATTAACTTAATCAGAGTGGGTGAGGCTATAGAAATTCATTAGTTTTTATAACAGTTGGGTAAATTCTTAATTATCGGTCAGTACCCAATTTTCGGACACGTAACAAAACACGATATAATAAAAATTAGATGATTATTATTATATCGTTTTTTGTTACGTGTCAGAAAATGGGGTACTGACCGATAATAAAGAACTTACCCTTGTTCTAAGCGCCTCAATTGGTACTGAAGTGTGTTGCTCTGATGACGTCACACACTCTATTGTCACTACAGAGTTTATATTTTCGTATTGAGGTAACAATTCAAGGACACTTTTAGTTCAGTTGGTTGAGTCTGTTCAGCGAGAGTGAACGTTTACTTTATTTTGCTATTTTATCTAACAAAAACTACCTAAAAAGTTAATAATAGATATTTCTTCCTTTTTATAGGTGTATTGTGTTACCTGCTACTTTATAGTGTATGTAATAGCCTAAATCTTATCATATAGTATTGTTATTTTCCATAAATAATTACATTATGTGTAGGTTAACAGTTGATAAGTTTATATGCAAAGTATAATTGTAATGTTCATCATTATAATCTTTACTAACATCCTTACTATTGATTCGATTTGATATTGGTTGGATTTAAACAATCTCAATGGTTGAGAATTTTTTTATTTTGGTTAGTGTATCACTTGATATATCATACATACATATTGACAAGACGCTACAGAACGTTCCGTTACAAGAATTCTCGTTCCTGGACGAATAATTTTTTTTAAATGAGCTGTAGACTACAATAATTATTGCCCATACATTAAAAATAATAGTACTTTTAAGAGTAGCACTTTAAATTAATGTTTACTTTAAATCAATGTTTACTTTAAATTAATGTTTACTTTAAATCAATGTTTACTTTAAATTAATGTTTACTTTAAATTAATGTTTACTTTAAATTAAGGTTTACTTTAAATCAATGTTTACTTTAAATCAATGTTTACTTTAAATTAAGGTTTACTTTACATCAATGTTTACTTTAAATTAATGTTTACTTTAAATTAAGGTCTACTTTAAATTAATGTTTACTTTAAATCAATGTTTACTTTAAATTAATGTTTACTTTGAATTAATGTTTACTTTAAAATAATGTTTACTTTAAATTAAGGTTTACTTTAAATTAATGTTTACTTTAAATTAATGTTTACTTTAAAATAAGGTTTAATTTAAATTGAAGATTACTTTAAATTAAGGTTTACTTTAAATTAATGTTTACTTTAAATTAAAGTTTTCTATAAATAAAGGTTTACTTTAAATTAAACTTTACTTTAAATTGAAGTTTACTTTAAATAAAAGTTTACTTTAAATAAAGATTTACTTTGAATAAAGATTTACTTTAAATAAAGGTTTACTTTAAATAAAGGTTTACTTTAAATAAAGATTTACTTTAAATAAAGGTTTAATTTAAATAAAGGTTTACTTTAAATAAAGGTTTACTTTAAATAAAGGTTTACTTTAAATGAAGGTTTACTTTAAATAAAGATTTACTTTAAATAAAGGTTTACTTCAAATAAAGGTTTACTTTAAATAAAAGTTTAATTTAAATAAAGGTTTACTTTAAATTAATGTTTACATTAAATAAAGATTTATATTAAATTAAGGTTTTCTTTGAATTAAGATTTACTTTAAATAAAGGTTTACTTTAAATAAAGGTTTACTTTAAATAAAGTTTTAATTTAAATTGAGGTTTACTTTAAATTAATTTTTACTATAAATTAAAGTTTAATTTAAATTAAGGTTTACTTTGAATAAAGGTTTACTTTAAATAAAGGTTTACTTCAAATAAAGGTTTACTTTAAATAAAAGTTTAATTTAAATAAAGGTTTACTTTAAATTAATGTTTACTTTAAATAAAGGTTTACTTTAAATAAAGGTTTACTTTAAATGAAGGTTTACTTTAAATAAAGATTTACTTTAAATAAAGGTTTACTTTAAATAAAGGTTTACTTTAAATAAAAGTTTAATTTAAATAAAGGTTTACTTTAAATTAATGTTTACATTAAATAAAGATTTATATTAAATTAAGGTTTTCTTTGAATTAAGATTTACTTTAAATAAAGGTTTACTTTAAATAAAGGTTTACTTTAAATAAAGTTTTAATTTAAATTGAGGTTTACTTTAAATTAATTTTTACTATAAATTAAAGTTTAATTTAAATTAAGGTTTACTTTGAATAAAGGTATACTTTAAATTAAAGTTTACTTTGAATTAAGGTTTACTTCAAATTAAGGTTTACTTTGAATAAAGGTTTACTTTAAATAAAGATTTACTTAATTTAAATGAAGATTTACTTTAAATAAATGTTTACTTTGAATTAAGGTTTACTTTAAATAAAGGTTTACTTTAAATAAAGGTGTACTTCAAATTAAGGTTTACTTTGAATAAAGGTTTACTTTAAATAAAGATTTACTTTAAATGAAGATTTATTTTAAATAAAGGTTTACTTTAAATAAAGGTTAACATTGAATAAAGGTTTATATTAAATTAAGATTTCTTTGAATTAAGGTTTACTTTAAATAAAGGTTTACTTTAAATTAATGTTTACTTTAAATTAATGTTTACTTTAAATTGAGGTTTATTTTAATTTAGGTTTACTTTAAATTATGGTTTTCTTTGAATTAAGGTTTACTTTAAATAAAGGTTTACTTTAAATTGAGGTTTACTTTATATTAAGGTTCACTTTAAATTGAGGTTTACTTTAAATAAAAGTTTAATTTAAATTAATGTTTACTTTAAATTAATGTTTACTTTAAATTAAGGTTTACTTTAAATTAATGTTTACTTTAAATTAAGGTTTACTTTAAATTAATGTTTCCTTTAAATTAAGGTTTACTTTAAATTAATGTTTACTTTAAATTAATGTTTACTTTAAATTGAGGTTTACTTTAAATTAAGGTTTACTTTAAATTATGGTTTTCTTTGAATTAAGGTTTACTTTAAATAAAGGTTTACTTTAAATTGAGGTTTACTTTAAATTAAGGTTCACTTTAAATTGAGGTTTACTTTAAATTTAGCTTTTCTTTGAATTAAAGTTTACCTTAACTAAAGTTTTACTTTCAACTGAGGTTTACTTTAAATAAATTTTTACTTTAAATTAAGATTTAATTTAAATTGAGGTTTACTTTAAATTGAGGTTTATTTTAAATTGAGGTTTACTTTAAATTGAGATTTACTTTAAATTAATTTTTACTTTAAATTGAGGTTTAATTTCAATAAAGGTTTACTTTAAATTGAGGTTTACTTTAAATTAAGGTTTACTTTGAATATAGGTTTCTTTAAATTAAGGTTTACTTTAAATAAAGGTTTACTTTAAATAAAGTTTTACTTTAAATTGAGGTTTACTTTAAATTAATTTTTACTATAAATTAAAGTTTAATTTAAATTAAGGTTTACTTTGAATAAAGGTTTACTTTAAATAAAGATTTACTTAATTTAAATGAAGATTTACTTTAAATTAATTTTTACTTTGAATTAAGGTTTACTTTAAATAAAGGTTTACTTTAAATTAAGGTGTACTTCAAATTAAGGTTTACTTTGAATAAAGGTTTACTTTAAATAAAGATTTACTTTAAATGAAGTTTTATTTTAAATAAAGGTTTACTTTAAATGAAGGTTAACATTGAATAAAGGTTTATATTAAATTAAGATTTCTTTGAATTAAGGTTTACTTTAAATAAAGGTTTGATTTAAATAAAGGTTTACTTTAAATAAAGGTTTACTTTAAATAAAAGTTTAATTTAAATTAATGTTTACTTTAAATTAATGTTTACTTTAAATTAAAGTTTACTTTAAATTAATGTTTACTTTAAATTAATGTTTACTTTAAATTAATGTTTACTTTAAATTAATGTTTACTTTAAATTAAGGTTTACTTTAAATTAATGTTTACTTTAAATTAAGGTTTACTTTAAATTAATGTTTACTTTAAATTAATGTTTACTTTAAATTGAGGTTTACTTTAAATTAAGGTTTACTTTAAATTATGGTTTTCTTTGAATTAAGGTTTACTTTAAATAAAGGTTTACTTTAAATTGAGGTTTACTTTAAATTAAGGTTTACTTTAAATTGAGGTTTACTTTAAATTTAGCTTTTCTTTGAATTAAAGTTTACCTTAACTAAAGTTTTACTTTCAACTGAGGTTTACTTTAAATAAATTTTTACTTTAAATTAAGATTTAATTTAAATTGAGGTTTACTTTAAATTGAGGTTTATTTTAAATTGAGGTTTACTTTAAATTGAGATTTACTTTAAATTAATTTTTACTTTAAATTGAGGTTTAATTTCAATAAAGGTTTACTTTAAATTGAGGTTTACTTTAAATTAAGGTTTACTTTAAATTAAGGTTTACTTTGAATATAGGTTTCTTTAAATTAAGGTTTACTTTAAATTAAGGTTTACCTTAAATAAAGTTTTACTTTAAATTGAGGTTTACTTTAAATTAAGGTTTACTTTAAATTGAGTTTTACTTCAAAATAAAGGTTTACTTTAAATTGAGGTTTACTTTATATTGAGGTTTACTTCAAATTAAGATTTACTTTAAATAAAGATTTACTTTAAATAAAGTTTTACTTTAAATAAAGTTTTATTTTAAATAAAGTTTTACTTTAAATAAAGGTTTACTTTAAATAAAGATTTACTTTAAATAATGATTTATATTAAATTAAGGTTTTCTTCAAATTAATGTTTACTTTAAATTATTGTTTACTTTAAATTAAGGTTTACTTTAAATTAATGTTTACTTTAAATTAATGTTTACTTTAAATTAATGTTTACTTTAAATCAATTTTTACTTTAAATTAATGTTTACTTTGAATTAAGATTTAATTTAAATTAATGTTTACTTTAAATTAAGGTTTGTTTTAAATTAAGGTTTACTTTAAATTAATGTTTACTTCAAATTAAGGTTTACTTTAAATAAAGGTTTACTTTAAATTAATGTTTACTTTAAATTAATGTTTACTTTAAATTAAGGTTTACTTTAAATTAAGGTTTACTTTAAATTAATGTTTACTTCAAATTAAGGTTTACTTTAAATAAAGGTTTACTTTAAAATAATGTTTACTTTAAATTAAGGTTTACTTTAAATTGATGTTTACTTCAAATTAATGTTTACTTTTAATAAAGGTTTACTTTAAATTAATGTTTACTTTAAATTAATGTTTACATTAAATTAAGGTTTACTTCGTATTAATGTTTACTTTAAATAAAATTTTACTATAAATTGAGGTATACTTTTAATTACTTTTTACTCTAAATTAAGGTTTTATTTAAATTAAGATTCACTTTAAAAATTAAGGTTTACTTTAATTAAAGGTTTACTTTAAATTAAGGTTTACATTAAATTGAGGTTTACTTTAAATTACTTTTTACTTGAAATTAAGGTTTTATTTGAATTAAGGTTCACTTTAAATTAAGGTTACTTTAAATTAAGGTTTACTTTAAATTAAGGTTTACATTAAATTAATGTTTACTTTAAATTAATGTTTACTTTAAATTAAGGTTTACTTTAAATAAAGGTTTACTTTAAATGAAGGTTTACTTTAAATTGAGGTTTAATTTAAATTAATTTTTACTTTAAATTAAGGTTTAATTTAAATAAAGGTTTAATTTAAATTAAGATTTACTTTAAATAAAGATTTTACTTTGAATAAAGGTTTATTTTAAATAAAGATTATTTTAAATTAAGGTTTTCTTTGAATTAAGGTTTACTTTAAATAAAGGTTTACTATAAATTAAGGTTTACTTTAAATAAAGGTTTACTTTAAATAAAGGTTTACTTTAAATATAGATTTACTTTAAATAAAGTTTTACTTCAAATTAAGGTTTAATTTAAATAAAGGTTCACTTTAATTAATGGTTTACTTTAAATAAAGTTTTACTTTCAACTGAGGTTTACTTTAAATAAATTTTTACTTTAAATTAAGATTTACTTTAAATTGAGGATTACTTTTAATTAATTTTTACTTTGAATTAAGGTTTACTTTTAATAAAGGTTTACTTTAAATAAAGTTTTACTTTCAACTGAGGTTTACTTTAAATAAATTTTTACTTTAAATTAAGATTTAATTTAAATTGAGGTTAACTTTAAATTGAGGTTTAATTTAAATTGAGGTTTACTTCAAATTAATTTTTACTTCAAATTAAGGTTTTATTTAAATAAAGGTTACTTTAAATTAAGGTTTACTTTAAATTAAAGTTTAATTTAAATTAAGGTTTAATTTGAATTAAGGTTTCTTTAATTTAAGGTTTACTTTAAATAAAGGTTAACTTTAACTAAAGTTTTACTTTAAATTGAGGTTTACTTTAAATTGAGGTTTACTTTAAATTGAGGTTTACTTTAAATAAAGGTTTTCTTTGAATGAAGGTTTATATTAAATGAAGGTTTTCTTTGAATTAAGGTTTACTTTAAATAAAGGTTTACTTTAAATAAAGTTTTACTTTAAATTGAGGTTCACTTTAAATTAAGGTATACTTTAAATTGAGGTTTACTTTAAATTGAGGTTTACTTTCAATAAATGTTTACTTTAAATAAAAGTTTACTTTAAAAAAAGGTTTATATTAAATTAAGATTTTCTTTGAATTAAGGTTTACTTCAAATAAAGGTTTACTTTAAATATAGTTTTACTTTAAACTGAGGTTTACTTTAAATGAATTTTTACTTTAAATTGAGGTTTACTTTAAATTGAGGTTTACTTTTAATTGAGGTTTAATTTAAATTGAGGTTTACTTTAAATTGAGGTTTACTTTAAATTAATTTTTACTTTAAATTAAAGTTTTATTTAAATAAAGGTTCACTTTAAATTAAGGTTCACTTTAAATTAAGGTTTACTTTAAGTTAAGGTTTACTTTAAATTAGGGTTTACTTTAAATTAAGGTTTACTTTAAATTAAGGTTTACTTTAAATTAAGGTTTACTATAAATTAAGGTTTACTTCAAATTAAGTTTTCTTTAAATTAAGGTTTACTTCAAATAAAGGTTTACTTTAAATGAAGGTTTACTTTAAATAAAGGTTTACTTTAAATGAAGATTTACTTTAAATTAAGGTTTACTTTAAATAAAGGTTTACTTTAAATAAAGGTTTACCTTAAATAAAGGTTTACTTTAAATAAAGGTTTACTTTAAATAAAGGTTTACTTTAAATAAAGGTTTACTTTAAATAAAGGTTCACTTTAAATAAAGGTTTACTTTAAATTAAGGTTTACTTTAAATTAAGGTTTACTTTAAATTAAGGTTTACTTCAAATTAAGGTTTACTTTAAATTAAGGTTTACTTTAAATTAAGGTTTACTTTAAATTAAGGTTTACTTTAAAATAAGGTTTACTTTAAATTAAGGTTTACTTTAAATTAAAGTTTTCTATAAATAAAGGTTTACTTCAAATAAAAGTTTACTTTAAATTGAAGTTTACTTTAAATAAAAGTTTACTCTAAATAAAGATTTACTTTAAATAAAGATTTACTTTAAATAAAGGTTTACTTTAAATAAAGGTTTACTTTAAATAAAGATTTACTTTAAATAAAGGTTTAATTTAAATAAAGGTTTACTTTAAATAAAGGTTTACTTTAAATAAAGGTTTACTTTAAATAAAGGTTTACTTTAAATGAAGGTTTACTTTAAATAAAGATTTACTTTAAATAAAGGTTTACTTTAAATAAAGGTTTACTTTAAATTAATGTTTACTTTAAATAAAGGTTTATATTAAATTAAGGTTTTCTTTCAATTAAGATTTACTTTAAATAAAGGTTTACTTTAAATAAAGGTTTACTTTAAATTAAAGTTTACTTTAAATTAAGGTTTACTTCAAATTAAGGTTTACTTTGAATAAAGGTTTACTTTAAATAAAGATTTACTTAATTTAAATGAAGATTTACTTTAAATAAATGTTTACTTTGAATTAAGGTTTACTTTAAATAAAGGTTTACTTTAAATTAAGGTTTACTTCAAATTAAGGTTTACTTTGAATAAAGGTTTACTTTAAATAAAGATTTACTTTAAATGAAGATTTATTTTGAATAAAGGTTTACTTTAAATAAAGGTTAACATTGAATAAAGGTTTATATTAAATTAAGATTTCTTTGAATTGAGGTTTACTTTAAATAAAGGTTTAATTTAAATAAAGGTTTACTTTAAATAAAAGTTTACTTTAAATAAAGGTTTAATTCAAATTAATGTTTACTTTAAATTAATGTTTACTTTAAATTAAGGTTTACTTTAAATTAATGTTTACTTTAAATTAAGGTTTACTTTAAATTAATGTTTACTTTAAATTAAGGTTTACTTTAAATTAATGTTTACTTTAAATTAATGTTTACTTTAAATTGAGGCTTACTTTAAATTAAGATTTACTTTAAATTATGGTTTTCTTTGAATTAAGGTTTACTTTAAATAAAGGTTTACTTTAAATTGAGGTTTACTTTAAATTAAGGTTCACTTTAAATTGAGGTTTACTTTAAATTTAGCTTTTCTTTGAATTAAGGTTTACCTTAACTGAAGTTTTACTTTCAACTGAGGTTTACTTTAAATAAATTTTTACTTTAAATTAAGATTTAATTTAAATTGAGGTTTACTTTAAATTGAGGTTTATTTTAAATTGAGGTTTACTTTAAATTGAGATTTACTTTAAATTAATTTTTATTTTAAATTGAGGTTTAATTTAAATAAAGGTTTACTTTAAATTGAGGTTTACTTTAAATTAAGCTTTACTTTAAATTAAGGTTTACTTTGAATATAGGTTTCTTTAAATTAAGGTTTACTTTAAATAAAGGTTTACTTTAAATAAAGTTTTACTTTAAATTGAGGTTTACTTTAAATTAAGGTATACTTTAAATTGAGTTTTACTTCAAAATAAAGGTTTACTTTAAATTGAGGTTTACTTTAAATTGAGGTTTACTTTATATTGAGGTTTACTTCAAATTAAGGTTTACTTTAAATAAAGGTTTACTTTAAATAAAGTTTTACTTCAAATAAAGGTTTACTTTAAATAAAGATTTACTTTAAATAATGATTTATATTAAATTAAGGTTTTCTTCAAATTAATGTTTACTTTAAATTATTGTTTACTTTAAATTAAGGTTTACTTTAAATTAATGTTTACTTTAAATTAATGTTTACTTTAAATTAATGTTTACATTGAATCAATTTTTACTTTAAATTAATGTTTACTTTAAATTAAGATTTAATTTAAATTAATGTTTACTTTAAATTAAGGTTTGTTTTTAAATTAAGGTTTACTTTAAATTAATGTTTACTTCAAATTAAGGTTTACTTTAAATAAAGGTTTACTTTAAATTAATGTTTACTTTAAATTAAGGTTTACTTTAAATTAATGTTTACTTTAAATTAATGTTTATTTCAAATGAATGTTTACTTTAAATTAAGATTTAATTTAAATTGAGGTTTACTTTAAATTGAGGTTTACTTCAAATTAATTTTTACTTTAAATTAAGGTTTTATTTAAATAAAGGTTACTTTAAATTGAGGTTTACTTTAAATAAAGGTTTACTTTGAATGAAGGTTTATATTAAATTAAGTTTTTTTTTTGAATTAAGGTTTACTTTAAATAAAGGTTTAATTTAAATAAAGTTTTACTTTAAATTGAGGTTCACTTTAAATTAAGGTATACTTCAAATTGAGGTTTACTTTAAATTGAAGTTTACTTTCAATAAATGTTTACTTTAAATAAAAGTTTCCTTTAAACAAAGGTTTATATTAAATTAAGGTTTTCTTTGAATTAAGGTTTACTTCAAATAAAGGTTTACTTTAAATATAGTTTTACTTTAAACTGAGGTTTACTTTAAATGAATTTTTACTTTAAATTGAGGTTTACTTTAAATTGAGGTTTAATTTAAATTGAGGTTTAATTTAAATTGAGGTTTACATTAAATTAATTTTTACTTTAAATTAAAGTTTTATTTGAATAAAGGTTCACTTTAAATTAAGGTTCACTTTAAATTAAGGTTTACTTTAAGTTAAGGTTTACTTTAAATTAAGATTTACTTTAAATTAAGGTTTATTTTAAATAAAGGTTTACTTTAAATAAAGATTTACCTTAAATAAAGGTTTACTTTAAATAAAGGTTTACTTTAAATAAAGGTTTACTTTAAATAAAGGTTCACTATAAAAAAAGGTTTACTTTAAATTAAGGTTTACTTTAAATTAAGGTTTACTTTAAATTAAGGTTTACTTCAAATTAAGGTTTACTTTAAATTAAGGATTACTTTAAATTAAGGTTTACTTTAAATTAAGGTTTACTTTAAATAAAGGTTTAATTTAAATAAAGGTTTACTTTAAATTGAGGTTTACTTTAAATTAAGGTTTACTTTAAATTAAGGTTTACTTTGAATATAGGTTTCTTTAAATTAAGGTTTACTTTAAATAAAGGTTTACTTTAAATAAAGTTTTACTTTAAATTAAGGTTTACTTTAAATTAAGGTTTACTTTAAATTAAGGTTTAATTTAAATAAAGGTTTACTTTAAATTGAGGTTTACTTTAAATTAAGGTTTACTTTAAATTAAGGTTTACTTTGAATATAGGTTTCTTTAAATTAAGGTTTACTTTAAATTAAGGTTTACTTTAAATTAAGGTTTACTTTAAATTAAGGTTTACTTTAAATTAAGGTTTACTTTAAATTAAGGTTTACTTTAAATTAAGGTTTACTTAAAATTAAGGTTTAATTTAAATAAAGGTTTACTTTAAATTGAGGTTTACTTTAAATTAAGGTTTACTTTAAATTAAGGTTTACTTTGAATATAGGTTTCTTTAAATTAAGGTTTACTTTAAATAAAGATTTACTTTAAATAAAGTTTTACTTTAAATTGAGGTTTACTTTAAATTAAGGTTTACTTTAAATTGAGTTTTACTTCAAAATAAAGGTTTACTTTAAATTGAGGTTTACTTTAAATTGAGGTTTACTTTATATTGAGGTTTACTTCAAATTAAGGTTTACTTTAAATAAAGGTTTACTTTAAATAAAGTTTTACTTTAAATAAAGGTTTACTTTAAATGAAAATTTACTTTAAATAATGATTTATATTAAATTAAGGTTTTCTTCAAATTAATGTTTACTTTAAATTATTGTTTACTTTAAATTAAGGTTTACTTTAAATTAATGTTTACTTTAAATTAATGTTTACTTTAAATTAATGTTTACTTTGAATCAATTTTTACTTTAAATTAATGTTTACTTTAAATTAAGGTTTACTTTAAATAAAGGTTTACTTTAAAATAATGTTAACTTTAAATTAAGGTTTACTTTAAATTAATGTTTACTTTAAGTTAAGATTTACTTTAAATTAAGGTTTACTTTAAATTAAGGTTTACTTTAAATTAAGGTTTACTTCAAATTAAGGTTTCTTTAAATTAAGGTTTACTTCAAATAAAGGTTTACTTTAAATGAAGGTTTACTTTAAATAAAGGTTTACTTTAAATAGAGATTTACTTTAAATTAAGGTTTACTTTAAATAAAGGTTTACTTTAAATAAAGATTTACCTTAAATAAAGGTTTACTTTAAATAAAGGTTTACTTTAAATAAAGGTTTACTTTAAATAAAGGTTTACTTTAAATAAAGGTTCACTATAAAAAAAGGTTTACTTTTAATTAAGGTTTACTTTAAATTAAGGTTTACTTTAAATTAAGGTTTACTTCAAATTAAGGTTTACTTTAAATTAAGGTTTACTTTAAATTAATGTTTACTTTAAATTAATGTTTACTTTAAATTAAGGTTTACTTTAAATTAAGGTTTACTTTAAATTAATGTTTACTTCAAATTAAGGTTTACTTTAAATAAAGGTTTACTTTAAAATAATGTTTACTTTAAATTAAAGTTTACTTTAAATTAATGTTTACTTCAAATTAATGTTTACTTTTAATAAAGGTTTACTTTAAATTAATGTTTACTTTAAATTAATGTTTACTTTAAATTAAGGTTTACTTCGTATTAATGTTTACTTTAAATAAAATTTTACTATAAATTGAGGTATACTTTAAATTACTTTTTACTCTAAATTAAGGTTTTATTTAAATTAAGATTCACTTTAAAAATTAAGGTTTACTTTAATTAAAGGTTTACTTTAAATTAAGGTTTACATTAAATTGAGGTTTACTTTAAATTACTTTTTACTTGAAATTAAGGTTTTATTTGAATTAAGGTTCACTTTAAATTAAGGTTACTTTAAATTAAGGTTTACTTTAAATTAAGGTTTACATTAAATTAATGTTTACTTTAAATTAATGTTTACTTTAAATTAAGGTTTACTTTAAATAAAGGTTTACTTTAAATGAAGGTTTACTTTAAATTGAGGTTTAATTTAAATTAATTTTTACTTTAAATTAAGGTTTAATTTAAATAAAGGTTTAATTTAAATTAAGATTTACTTTAAATAAAGATTTTACTTTGAATAAAGGTTTATTTTAAATAAAGATTATTTTAAATTAAGGTTTTCTTTGAATTAAGGTTTACTTTAAATAAAGGTTTACTATAAATAAAGATTTACTTTAAATAAAGGTTTACTTTAAATAAAGGTTTACTTTAAATATAGATTTACTTTAAATAAAGTTTTACTTCAAATTAAGGTTTAATTTAAATAAAGGTTCACTTTAAATAATGGTTTACTTTAAATAAAGGTTTACTTTAAATAAAGGTTTATATTAAATGAAGGTTTTCTTTGAATTAAGGTTTACTTTAAATAAAGGTTTACTTTAAATAAAGTTTTACTTTCAACTGAGGTTTACTTTAAATAAATTTTTACTTTAAATTAAGATTTACTTTAAATTGAGGTTTACTTTTAATTAATTTTTACTTTGAATTAAGGTTTACTTTTAATAAAGGTTTACTTTAAATAAAGTTTTACTTTCAACTGAGGTTTACTTTAAATAAATTTTTACTTTAAATTAAGATTTAATTTAAATTGAGGTTAACTTTAAATTGAGGTTTAATTTAAATTGAGGTTTACTTCAAATTAATTTTTACTTCAAATTAAGGTTTTATTTATATAAAGATTACTTTAAATTAAGGTTTACTATAAATTAAAGTTTAATTTAAATTAAGGTTTAATTTGAATTAAGGTTTCTTTAATTTAAGGTTTACTTTAAATAAAGGTTTACTTTAACTAAAGTTTTACTTTAAATTGAGGTTTACTTTAAATTGAGGTTTACTTTAAATTGAGGTTTACTTTAAATAAAGGTTTACTTTGAATGAAGGTTTATATTAAATTAAGGTTTTCTTTGAATTAAGGTTTACTTTAAATAAAGGTTTACTTTAAATAAAGTTTTACTTTAAATTGAGGTTCACTTTAAATTAAGGTATACTTTAAATTGAGGTTTACTTTAAATTGAGGTTTACTTTAAATTAAGGTTTACTTTAAATAAAGGTTTAATTTAAATAAAGGTTTACTTTAAATTGAGGTTTACTTTAAATTAAGGTTTACTTTAAATTAAGGTTTACTTTGAATATAGGTTTCTTTAAATTAAGGTTTACTTTAAATAAAGGTTTACTTTAAATAAAGTTTTACTTTAAATTAAGGTTTACTTTAAATTAAGGTTTACTTTAAATTAAGGTTTAATTTAAATAAAGGTTTACTTTAAATTGAGGTTTACTTTAAATTAAGGTTTACTTTAAATTAAGGTTTACTTTGAATATAGGTTTCTTTAAATTAAGGTTTACTTTAAATTAAGGTTTACTTTAAATTAAGGTTTACTTTAAATTAAGGTTTACTTTAAATTAAGGTTTACTTTAAATTAAGGTTTACTTTAAATTAAGGTTTACTTAAAATTAAGGTTTAATTTAAATAAAGGTTTACTTTAAATTGAGGTTTACTTTAAATTAAGGTTTACTTTAAATTAAGGTTTACTTTGAATATAGGTTTCTTTAAATTAAGGTTTACTTTAAATAAAGATTTACTTTAAATAAAGTTTTACTTTAAATTGAGGTTTACTTTAAATTAAGGTTTACTTTAAATTGAGTTTTACTTCAAAATAAAGGTTTACTTTAAATTGAGGTTTACTTTAAATTGAGGTTTACTTTATATTGAGGTTTACTTCAAATTAAGGTTTACTTTAAATAAAGGTTTACTTTAAATAAAGTTTTACTTTAAATAAAGGTTTACTTTAAATGAAAATTTACTTTAAATAATGATTTATATTAAATTAAGGTTTTCTTCAAATTAATGTTTACTTTAAATTATTGTTTACTTTAAATTAAGGTTTACTTTAAATTAATGTTTACTTTAAATTAATGTTTACTTTAAATTAATGTTTACTTTGAATCAATTTTTACTTTAAATTAATGTTTACTTTAAATTAAGGTTTACTTTAAATAAAGGTTTACTTTAAAATAATGTTAACTTTAAATTAAGGTTTACTTTAAATTAATGTTTACTTTAAGTTAAGATTTACTTTAAATTAAGGTTTACTTTAAATTAAGGTTTACTTTAAATTAAGGTTTACTTCAAATTAAGGTTTCTTTAAATTAAGGTTTACTTCAAATAAAGGTTTACTTTAAATGAAGGTTTACTTTAAATAAAGGTTTACTTTAAATAGAGATTTACTTTAAATTAAGGTTTACTTTAAATAAAGGTTTACTTTAAATAAAGATTTACCTTAAATAAAGGTTTACTTTAAATAAAGGTTTACTTTAAATAAAGGTTTACTTTAAATAAAGGTTTACTTTAAATAAAGGTTCACTATAAAAAAAGGTTTACTTTTAATTAAGGTTTACTTTAAATTAAGGTTTACTTTAAATTAAGGTTTACTTCAAATTAAGGTTTACTTTAAATTAAGGTTTACTTTAAATTAATGTTTACTTTAAATTAATGTTTACTTTAAATTAAGGTTTACTTTAAATTAAGGTTTACTTTAAATTAATGTTTACTTCAAATTAAGGTTTACTTTAAATAAAGGTTTACTTTAAAATAATGTTTACTTTAAATTAAAGTTTACTTTAAATTAATGTTTACTTCAAATTAATGTTTACTTTTAATAAAGGTTTACTTTAAATTAATGTTTACTTTAAATTAATGTTTACTTTAAATTAAGGTTTACTTCGTATTAATGTTTACTTTAAATAAAATTTTACTATAAATTGAGGTATACTTTAAATTACTTTTTACTCTAAATTAAGGTTTTATTTAAATTAAGATTCACTTTAAAAATTAAGGTTTACTTTAATTAAAGGTTTACTTTAAATTAAGGTTTACATTAAATTGAGGTTTACTTTAAATTACTTTTTACTTGAAATTAAGGTTTTATTTGAATTAAGGTTCACTTTAAATTAAGGTTACTTTAAATTAAGGTTTACTTTAAATTAAGGTTTACATTAAATTAATGTTTACTTTAAATTAATGTTTACTTTAAATTAAGGTTTACTTTAAATAAAGGTTTACTTTAAATGAAGGTTTACTTTAAATTGAGGTTTAATTTAAATTAATTTTTACTTTAAATTAAGGTTTAATTTAAATAAAGGTTTAATTTAAATTAAGATTTACTTTAAATAAAGATTTTACTTTGAATAAAGGTTTATTTTAAATAAAGATTATTTTAAATTAAGGTTTTCTTTGAATTAAGGTTTACTTTAAATAAAGGTTTACTATAAATAAAGATTTACTTTAAATAAAGGTTTACTTTAAATAAAGGTTTACTTTAAATATAGATTTACTTTAAATAAAGTTTTACTTCAAATTAAGGTTTAATTTAAATAAAGGTTCACTTTAAATAATGGTTTACTTTAAATAAAGGTTTACTTTAAATAAAGGTTTATATTAAATGAAGGTTTTCTTTGAATTAAGGTTTACTTTAAATAAAGGTTTACTTTAAATAAAGTTTTACTTTCAACTGAGGTTTACTTTAAATAAATTTTTACTTTAAATTAAGATTTACTTTAAATTGAGGTTTACTTTTAATTAATTTTTACTTTGAATTAAGGTTTACTTTTAATAAAGGTTTACTTTAAATAAAGTTTTACTTTCAACTGAGGTTTACTTTAAATAAATTTTTACTTTAAATTAAGATTTAATTTAAATTGAGGTTAACTTTAAATTGAGGTTTAATTTAAATTGAGGTTTACTTCAAATTAATTTTTACTTCAAATTAAGGTTTTATTTATATAAAGATTACTTTAAATTAAGGTTTACTATAAATTAAAGTTTAATTTAAATTAAGGTTTAATTTGAATTAAGGTTTCTTTAATTTAAGGTTTACTTTAAATAAAGGTTTACTTTAACTAAAGTTTTACTTTAAATTGAGGTTTACTTTAAATTGAGGTTTACTTTAAATTGAGGTTTACTTTAAATAAAGGTTTACTTTGAATGAAGGTTTATATTAAATTAAGGTTTTCTTTGAATTAAGGTTTACTTTAAATAAAGGTTTACTTTAAATAAAGTTTTACTTTAAATTGAGGTTCACTTTAAATTAAGGTATACTTTAAATTGAGGTTTACTTTAAATTGAGGTTTACTTTCAATAAATGTTTACTTTAAATAAAAGTTTACTTTAAATAAAAGTTTACTTTAAAAAAAGGTTTATATTAAATTAAGATTTTCTTTGAATTAAGGTTTACTTCAAATAAAGGTTTACTTTAAATATAGTTTTACTTTAAACTGAGGTTTACTTTAAATGAATTTTTACTTTAAATTGAGGTTTACTTTAAATTGAGGTTTACTTTTAATTGAGGTTTAATTTAAATTGAGGTTTACTTTAAATTGAGGTTTACTTTAAATTAATTTTTACTTTAAATTAAAGTTTTATTTAAATAAAGGTTCACTTTAAATTAAGGTTCACTTTAAATTAAGGTTTACTTTAAGTTAAGGTTTACTTTAAATTAAGGTTTACTTTAAATTAAGGTTTACTTTAAATTAAGGTTTACTTTAAATTAAGGTTTACTATAAATTAAGGTTTACTTCAAATTAAGGTTTCTTTAAATTAAGGTTTACTTCAAATAAAGGTTTACTTTAAATGAAGGTTTACTTTAAATAAAGGTTTACTTTAAATGAAGATTTACTTTAAATTAAGGTTTACTTTAAATAAAGGTTTACTTTAAATAAAGGTTTACCTTAAATAAAGGTTTACTTTAAATAAAGGTTTACTTTAAATAAAGGTTTACTTTAAATAAAGGTTTACTTTAAATAAAGGTTCACTTTAAATAAAGGTTTACATTAAATTAAGGTTTACTTTAAATTAAGGTTTACTTTAAATTAAGGTTTACATCAAATTAAGGTTTACTTTAAATTAAGGTCTACTTTAAATTAAGGTTTACTTTAAATTAAGGTTTACTTTAAAATAAGGTTTACTTTAAATTAAGGTTTACTTTAAATTAAAGTTTTCTATAAATAAAGGTTTACTTTAAATAAAAGTTTACTTTAAATTGAAGTTTACTTTAAATAAAAGTTTACTTTAAATAAAGATTTACTTTAAATAAAGATTTACTTTAAATAAAGGTTTACTTTAAATAAAGGTTTACTTTAAATAAAGATTTACTTTAAATAAAGGTTTAATTTAAATAAAGGTTTACTTTAAATAAAGGTTTACTTTAAATAAAGGTTTACTTTAAATAAAGGTTTACTTTAAATGAAGGTTTACTTTAAATAAAGATTTACTTTAAATAAAGGTTTACTTTAAATAAAGGTTTACTTTAAATTAATGTTTACTTTAAATAAAGGTTTATATTAAATTAAGGTTTTCTTTCAATTAAGATTTACTTTAAATAAAGGTTTACTTTAAATAAAGGTTTACTTTAAATAAAGGTTTACTTTAAATAAAGATTTACTTAATTTAAATGAAGATTTACTTTAAATAAATGTTTACTTTGAATTAAGGTTTACTTTAAATAAAGGTTTACTTCAAATTAAGGTTTACTTTGAATAAAGGTTTACTTTAAATAAAGATTTACTTAATTTAAATGAAGATTTACTTTAAATAAATGTTTACTTTGAATTAAGGTTTACTTTAAATAAAGGTTTACTTTAAATTAAGGTTTACTTCAAATTAAGGTTTACTTTGAATAAAGGTTTACTTTAAATAAAGATTTACTTTAAATGAAGATTTATTTTGAATAAAGGTTTACTTTAAATAAAGGTTAACATTGAATAAAGGTTTATATTAAATTAAGATTTCTTTGAATTGAGGTTTACTTTAAATAAAGGTTTAATTTAAATAAAGGTTTACTTTAAATAAAAGTTTACTTTAAATAAAGGTTTAATTCAAATTAATGTTTACTTTAAATTAATGTTTACTTTAAATTAAGGTTTACTTTAAATTAATGTTTACTTTAAATTAAGGTTTACTTTAAATTAATGTTTACTTTAAATTAAGGTTTACTTTAAATTAAGGTTTACTTTAAATTAATGTTTACATTAAATTGAGGCTTACTTTAAATTAAGATTTACTTTAAATTATGGTTTTCTTTGAATTAAGGTTTACTTTAAATAAAGGTTTACTTTAAATTGAGGTTTACTTTAAATTAAGGTTCACTTTAAATTGAGGTTTACTTTAAATTTAGCTTTTCTTTGAATTAAGGTTTACCTTAACTAAAGTTTTACTTTCAACTGAGGTTTACTTTAAATAAATTTTTACTTTAAATTAAGATTTAATTTAAATTGAGGTTTACTTTAAATTGAGGTTTATTTTAAATTGAGGTTTACTTTAAATTGAGATTTACTTTAAATTAATTTTTATTTTAAATTGAGGTTTAATTTAAATAAAGGTTTACTTTAAATTGAGGTTTACTTTAAATTAAGCTTTACTTTAAATTAAGGTTTACTTTGAATATAGGTTTCTTTAAATTAAGGTTTACTTTAAATAAAGGTTTACTTTAAATAAAGTTTTACTTTAAATTGAGGTTTACTTTAAATTAAGGTTTACTTTAAATTGAGTTTTACTTCAAAATAAAGGTTTACTTTAAATTGAGGTTTACTTTAAATTGAGGTTTACTCTATATTGAGGTTTACTTCAAATTAAGGTTTACTTTAAATAAAGGTTTACTTTAAATAAAGTTTTACTTTAAATAAAGGTTTACTTTAAATAAAGATTTACTTTAAATAATGATTTATATTAAATTAAGGTTTTCTTCAAATTAATGTTTACTTTAAATTATTGTTTACTTTAAATTAAGGTTTACTTTAAATTAATGTTTACTTTAAATTAATGTTTACTTTAAATTAATGTTTACTTTGAATCAATTTTTACTTTAAATTAATGTTTACTTTAAATTAAGATTTAATTTAAATTAATGTTTACTTTAAATTAAGGTTTGTTTTTAAATTAAGGTTTACTTTAAATTAATGTTTACTTCAAATTAAGGTTTACTTTAAATAAAGGTTTACTTTAAATTAATGTTTACTTTAAATTAAGGTTTACTTTAAATTAATGTTTACTTTAAATTAATGTTTATTTCAAATTAATGTTTACTTTTAATTAAGGTTTACTTTAAATAAAGGTTTACTTTAAAATAATGTTTACTTTAAATTAAGGTTTACTTTAAATTAATGTTTACTTTAAATTAATGTTTACTTTTAATAAAGGTTTACTTTAAATTAATGTTTACTTTAAATTAATGTTTACTTTAAATTAAGGTTTACTTTGTATTAATGTTTACTTTAAATAAAATTTTACTGTAAATTGAGGTTTACTTTAAATTACTTTTTACTCTGAATTAAGGTTTTATTTAAATTAAGATTCACTTTAGAAATTAAGGTTTACATTAATTAAAGGTTTACTTTAAATTAAGGTTTACATTAAATTGAGGTTTACTTTAAATTACTTTTTACTTGAAATTAAGGTTATATTTTAATTAAGGTTCACTTTAAATTAAGGTTACTTTAGATTAAGGTTTACTTTAAATTAAGGTTTACATTAAATTAATGTTTACTTTAAATTAATGTTTACTTTAAATTAAGGTTTACTTTAAATAAAGGTTTACTTTAAATAAAGTTTTACTTTAAATTGAGGTTTAATTTAAATTAATTTTTACTTTAAATTAAGGTTTAATTTAAATAAAGGTTTACTTTAAATTAAGGTTTACTTTAAATAAAGATTTACTTTGAATAAAGGTTTATTTTAAATAAAGATTATTTTAAATTAAGGTTTTCTTTGAATTAAGGTTTACTTTAAATAAAGATACTTTAAATAAAGGTTTACTTTAAATAAAGGTTTACTTTAAATAAAGGTTTACTTTAAATAAAGGTTTACTTTAAATATAGATTTACTTTAAATAAAGATTTACTTCAAATTAAGGTTCACTTTAAATAAAGGTTCACTTTAAATAAAGGTTTACTTTAAATAAAGGTTTACTTTAAATAAAGTTTTACTTTCAACTGAGGTTTACTTTAAATAAATTTTTACTTTAAATTAAGATTTAATTTAAATTGAGGTTTACTTTAAATTGAGGTTTACTTTAAATTAAAGTTTAATTTAAATTAAGGTTTAATTTGAATTAAGGTTTCTTTAAATTAAGGTTTAATTTAAATAAAGGTTTACTTTAACTAAAGTTTTACTTTAAATTGAGGTTTACTTTAAATTGAGGTTTACTTTAAATTGAGGTTTACTTTAAATAAAGGTTTACTTTGAATGAAGGTTTATATTAAATTAAGGTTTTTTTTGAATTAAGGTTTACTTTAAATTAAGGTTTACTTTAAATTAAGGTTTACTTTAAATTAAGGTTTACTTTAAATTAAGGTTTACTTTAAATTAAGGTTTACTTTAAATTAAGGTTTAATTTAAATAAAGGTTTACTTTAAATTGAGGTTTACTTTAAATTAAGGTTTACTTTAAATTAAGGTTTACTTTGAATATAGGTTTCTTTAAATTAAGGTTTACTTTAAATAAAGATTTACTTTAAATAAAGTTTTACTTTAAATTGAGGTTTACTTTAAATTAAGGTTTACTTTAAATTGAGTTTTACTTCAAAATAAAGGTTTACTTTAAATTGAGGTTTACTTTAAATTGAGGTTTACTTTATATTGAGGTTTACTTCAAATTAAGGTTTACTTTAAATAAAGGTTTACTTTAAATAAAGGTTTACTTTAAATTAATGTTTACTTTAAATAAAGGTTTATATTAAATTAAGGTTTTCTTTCAATTAAGATTTACTTTAAATAAAGGTTTACTTTAAATAAAGGTTTACTTTAAATAAAGGTTTACTTTAAATAAAGGTTTACTTTAAATAAAGATTTACTTAATTTAAATGAAGATTTACTTTAAATAAATGTTTACTTTGAATTAAGGTTTACTTTAAATAAAGGTTTACTTCAAATTAAGGTTTACTTTGAATAAAGGTTTACTTTAAATAAAGATTTACTTAATTTAAATGAAGATTTACTTTAAATAAATGTTTACTTTGAATTAAGGTTTACTTTAAATAAAGGTTTACTTTAAATTAAGGTTTACTTCAAATTAAGGTTTACTTTGAATAAAGGTTTACTTTAAATAAAGATTTACTTTAAATGAAGATTTATTTTGAATAAAGGTTTACTTTAAATAAAGGTTAACATTGAATAAAGGTTTATATTAAATTAAGATTTCTTTGAATTGAGGTTTACTTTAAATAAAGGTTTAATTTAAATAAAGGTTTACTTTAAATAAAAGTTTACTTTAAATAAAGGTTTAATTCAAATTAATGTTTACTTTAAATTAATGTTTACTTTAAATTAAGGTTTACTTTAAATTAATGTTTACTTTAAATTAAGGTTTACTTTAAATTAATGTTTACTTTAAATTAAGGTTTACTTTAAATTAAGGTTTACTTTAAATTAATGTTTACATTAAATTGAGGCTTACTTTAAATTAAGATTTACTTTAAATTATGGTTTTCTTTGAATTAAGGTTTACTTTAAATAAAGGTTTACTTTAAATTGAGGTTTACTTTAAATTAAGGTTCACTTTAAATTGAGGTTTACTTTAAATTTAGCTTTTCTTTGAATTAAGGTTTACCTTAACTAAAGTTTTACTTTCAACTGAGGTTTACTTTAAATAAATTTTTACTTTAAATTAAGATTTAATTTAAATTGAGGTTTACTTTAAATTGAGGTTTATTTTAAATTGAGGTTTACTTTAAATTGAGATTTACTTTAAATTAATTTTTATTTTAAATTGAGGTTTAATTTAAATAAAGGTTTACTT
>CANNZV010004624.1:0-17904 GCA_947561585.1 Caprella mutica
AGAGGAACAACAAGACCAACAGCCACAAGACCAACAGCAACCTGTAGGTGATGACCAAAAAGAACAAGAACAACAACCCCAACCAAAAGATTTAAGCAAAGAGGAAGCAGAACAATTATTAGAAATAATGGATGAGGAAGAACGAAAAGTACAAGAAAAGGTGAAGAAGAAACAATCAAAACCTTCTAAATCTAGCAAAGACTGGTAGGCTATACAGGATGACAGGATTTTTGCTCCGATTAAAATCGGAGGTTTAGGTCGTACTTTTAGGACTTGTTTTAGGGTCGTGTTCTTAAAGTATGGCTAAAAAGAATAATATTTAAAAAAGCTACATCATGAAAAAATTAGTAACTTTTATTGCTTGCTTTTTGATGATAAATGTATTGGCATTTAGTCAAGATGAAGCAAAATTAACCGTCGAGGTAAGTAGAGACTCTATTTTATTGGGGAATTACTTTGAGGTAAAATTCACAGTGGCGAATGCTGCTGTAGAAAGTTTGACGCGCCCTCATTTGAGGGATTTAAAGTGGTTAGTGGCCCCAATCAATCTTCTAGCATGATGATTAATAATGGAGCAGTAACACAAAGCATTGCTTATAGCTATTATCTCGAGCCACAAGATATTGGGTATTACTCTATCGAGCCAGCCTATGTGGATACAGATAAAGGACCTTTGGCATCTATACCCGTAGAAGTTTTAGTGGTCGCTAATCCAGATGGTATTATTCAGCAACCTCAACGAAATAATAGAAACGACTTTTTCAATCGGGATGATTTTTTGGTGGAGAAAATTTTCTTTGGTGGCACTGACTTTTTCAATGATTTTTTTAATATCGAAAAGAATCCGCTCTTACAAGATATGGAGCGAACTAAACCTCAGAAAAAAAAGAAGAAACGTAAAATTTATAAGTTGTAAGTTTGTGTAGGTACTTAATATCTCGTTCAGCATTTCTCAAAATGAATTTCTTGAAATACATTTTTTTTATTTTTTTTATTTTTGTCTACTTGTACAATCACCATTGCACAAGTAAGTTTTGTGGCAAGTACTGATGCCAAGCAAGTGGTTGAAAACGGCTACTTTCAGGTTACCTACACGCTTAATAATGCAAGAGGGAATAATTTTAAAGCACCTGCCTTCAAAAAATTCAAAGTGCTAAACGGGCCTAGTCGGTCTATGAGTACGACGATTATTAATGGTAATGCCACTCAAAAAGTATCCTATTCTTATTCATTACAACCTAGGCAAGTTGGAAAATTTACAATTGCCCCAGCTACGATAAATGCAGATGGAAAAGTCATGAAATCCAATGCACTAAAGGTTGACGTTATCAAAGCGAGTGCCGCCAATAAGAATGCTTCCACAGAACAACAATTATTTGTTAAAGCAGAAATAGATACGAGCATAGTTTATGTAGGACAACAATTGGTTGTTGACTATAAATTATATACTACTGTCAATATTGAAAATTATGACATTGCTTTTGAACCAGAGTATCAAGGTTTTTTTGCAAGAGACATACGGCGTTTGATTCTAGAGCAGTAAGAGAGGTTGTTGATGGTGTGCAATATACCACCAAAGTGCTAAAAAGAATTGCTTTATTTCCACAACAAACTGGTTTGCAAACTATTGCACCTATGACCGTTCGATTAGGTGTAATTACAGGGAATAAACGGCCTAATAGCTTTTTTTTTAGTAATCAGATTAAGCCGGTTAATGTACAGACTAATCCTTTGGATATTAATGTAAAATCATTGCCAGCACCTGTGCCATCATCATTTAGTGGTGCTGTTGGAAAATATGCTATGAATTCTTTCATTGACAAAACCAATATCAGTACAGACGATGCTATAGCAATTAAGTTAACGATTCAAGGCAATGGAGATATTAAGCGGTTACAACCACCTAATTTAAAATTCCCAAGCGTCTTCGAAGTGTATGAACCTAAAGTTCTAGATGAAATATCTCAAGAATCGGGAGGCACTTTAAAAGGACAAAAAACCATTGAATATTTAGCTATTCCAAAACAAAAAGGACAGTATCAGTTAAGTCCATCTTTTACCTATTTTGATACTGATAGCGCTAAATTTGTTACGCTAGTACCTAATCTTTTTAGTTTAAATATTCGACAAGGTAAAGGCACTCCTACTAGCCAATTGCCTGTAATTGCTAAAGAATTTAATAAAGATATCCGATACATAAAAACAACAACTTCTTTTGACCGAAAAGGAACTCCCTTTCCAAAGACAAGTGTATTTTATAGCTTGTTAATTTTACCTTTTTATTATTTGGAGGAGCGTTTGCTTATAAGCGATTATTAGCAAAAAATGGCAATGTTGATATTACGCTGGTAAAAAGTAGACGAGCGCAGAAAGTAGCAGAAAAACGACTAACAACCGCAAATATTTTTTGAAGTCCAATAAGAGTAGAGCTTTTTATGACGAAATTTCGAAAGCTCTATTAGGATAGTTTGTGATAAATTGAGCATTCCATTATCAGAGTTGACAAAAGAGAATGTTCGACAAAAATTACAATCACTCCATGTCCAAGAACAGCACATTGTAGACTATATGGCTATCATAAAAATTACTGAAATGGCATTGTTTGCTGGCATGGATAATAGCGCATCGATGCAAGAGACTTACCAAAAAACTGTAAAAGTAATCAGTGAAATAGAGACAGAACTAACCTAAACGCTATTCAAAAAGCTGAAAAACATAAAATCTGCTGTTAAATTCATAAAAAGATGCGTTAAACATACGTTAAAGAATTGCAGTAATTTAACACCTCTCCAATAAATAAAAAACTCATTATCAGACAGTTATATTAAAATTTACCTAATTTTACTTAATTCAAAAAAAGTAACTTTTAGTATCTTGCAGTAGTCTATAAATAGAAAGCTGACAATAAAATATTAATTTTGTCAGTCTTATTTTAGAACAATTTTTTTTTGATAGAAAAAATCATTTTCAAACCAGAAAATTTATTGTAATAAGTAACTAATAATAATTCATTAGAAATTAAAGAACCAAAATTTTTATATCATGAAAAAGTATCTTTTATCTTTAGCCGTTTTATTTTTTGTAGGTACCACCACTATTTCTGCACAAAGGATTGCCGTAGTTGACATCAACCAAGTATTAGAAAGCTTACCTTCTTATAAGCAAGCACAAAAGACTTGGACAAGCAAGCAGCAACTTGGAGACAAGAAATTGCACAAGAATATGACGTAATTAAGAGTATGTATAATAAATATCAGGCAGAACAAGTACTGCTAAGTGATGAAGTTAGGAAGCAAAGAGAAGACGAAATTGTAAACAAAGAGAAATCAGTAAGAGAAATGCAAAAACAACGATTTGGACCAGAAGGTGCTTGTTCAAAAGAAGACAAGCATTAGTTCAACCTATTCAGGACAAGGTGTATTCTACAATTGAAGATTATGCGAAGTCTAGAGAGTTTGATTTCATCTTGGACAAAGGCAGTTCAGCAGGTTTATTGTTTGTAAATTCTACTTATGATAAGACAGAGGATATTATTGATAGGGTCAATTAATATTTAAAAAAGAGTAACAAAGCGTATAAATTTTTTATTTTTGCGCTCCATTTTAAAAATAGAAAACTACATTTTAGCTAATCAAAAAATTCGAAGATTCATGAAGCAGATAACAAAATTATTTATCTTAGTTCTAGTCATGGGAGCTACTGCGTTTAGTGCAGATGCACAAAAATTCGGTTACTTAAACTCTGCCGAAATTTTATCCGGTATGACAGAGGTGAAGCAAGCAGATTCAAGTATGGAGGCTTTACAAAAACAATTACAGAAGAAAGGTCAACAAATGGTACAATCGTACCAGACTAAATTACAAGCATTGCAGAAAAAAGAACAAGCAGGAGAATTATCTCCAAAGCAAATTGAAGATGAAGCAACAAATTTGAGAGGAGAAGAAGAAAAGATTGGCAAATTCCAACAAGATATGGAAAAGCAAATCATGGAAAAAAGAAATACATTATTGCAACCAATTTTTGATAAAGTAAATTCAGCTATCAAGGATGTAGCAAAAGAAAATGGTTATAACTATATCTTTGACAGAAATGCACAACAAGGAAGTACTATTCTTTATGCAGATGATTCACAAGATGTAACTACTTTAGTAAAAGCTAAATTAGGACTATAATTTTTGGTAGCTTAAGCTACTAGAAAAATATTACGAGCCATTCAGTTTCATACTGAATGGCTCGTTTTATTTACTACTCGTGCTAGTTTTCTAAGTAGACTTAAGTTGGTTATAAATTGGTAAAATTGCTGCACCTAAAATAATTTTAAGACAGCACCTTTCCAAAATGGAAAAAATCCATATGCCATAGCTTTCTCAAACCCGTATATGAGTGCTAACCTACCAATGCCAAAAAAAAGAATAATGACAGTACCAATAGTCATCGCCAATAAACTTTTAGCAAAGCTTCCTGTCCAACCCTTTTCGCCCAAATAGCCCACAACATAGGCACTAAAAACAAATCCAAATAAAAACCCTCCGCTACCACCAATTAAAACCTCCCAGCCTGATTTTCCGTCCGCAAAAATGGTTTAGGGAACAGGTAAAATATAACCTACCCATCTAGTAGCTTTATTTTGTCCTTCTTCTGCGTTACAAAAATACTCATTATGCTAAGGCATAACTCCGTTTTTTGTGCCTTGAATAAAAACAAACTAAAACTACCATTTTGGGTACCTTATTTATTACCTGCTCCCTAAACCAATCGTACCAAGCAAAATATAAGAAAAGACTGCCAGCGTTCCGATTGGCGTTTTAAGAAATAAGCTACTAGTAAAACAGCAAACGTTTGTCCTGTAATAGGAATATCACTTTCTCCAGTAGGGACGTTGATAGAAATTTGTGCAAAAAGGGCAATAAATAGAACGGAAAGTGAAATTTTAAAGAATAATTTATCCATCAGATTGATAAGAATTAGGAATAATATAGCAATAGATTTTCTATAGAAAATCAGTTGACAAATTTCGTAAAAACAACTGTATACAAAAATAGCCATCGCATTAATTAAATACGATGGCTATTTTTTGTATATTATGAATATGGTACTTAGGAACATGTGAAGAATAAGTTGTAACAAAGGTGAGTAATTATTTTTTTCTTATTCAAGGAAAAAAACGTAGGCGATGCAGGGCATCGACGAGGCTTTTTAACGCCGAAGAAGGAAAAAAGAATACTCAAACTGTTATAAGTTATTTTTTACACGTTCCTTAGTTATTCAAAGCTCGTTCTGCACTGTCCTGTCTTCGTTTCATCCACAACATAAAAGATAATAATAAAACAACTCCAAAAGCGGCCTCCAACTCTCATCCATATTTCCTGTTGTGCTTGAATTCTACTTTCCAAATAGTAGGTGTTCGGACGATTAGGCGAACCTGTACCCATCAATGCTTCCCAATTATCAATATCTCCATTGTCTAAGTTGGGTAATAAAAGATTAAGCGTAAAAGCAGAATCTCTAGGAACCAAGTCATACTGAAACTTATCCACAGAAGCCCCTCTATTATCGTATAAACTTAATTTTTCTTTTCGTTTACTCAAGCCAAAGCCAAGGTTTCCTTGAAAATTTGTTATACTTGAAAATGTATTAGTAAATTTAGCGGAGTCTTGACAAATAATAGTAGCAGATTTTGGATCAAGTATTACTTCAGAAAATCTATAACTATTTTTATTATCTGCAAAAATCCAATCCTTCAATTTACTGATTTATCTGAATGATTATAAATTTCTACCCAATCTCCTGTTTTTTTATTGTTACAGCTAATTTCATTAAACATCACTTTTCCAGCAATGGGGTTCACGTCTTTTTTAAAAACTGCTCTTAAGCTGGATACGTCATCTAATAAAGCCATTGTCAGTTCTCTCGTTCCTTTATCTACGTCAATGCCTTCCCAATGTGAAAACTGATAACCCAATTTAGGGTCTGCTTCAATATGCACAGGAATTCTTTCGAAATAAATTCCACTAAAATTTTTCTTAGGCTTAATTTCTAAATTGTGATTTAGACGAATTTTCCCACCTTCCGTACAAGCAAGATTTAATTTGACAGCTTTTCCTGTATTAAATTTTTCCATCAAATGCATTCGCATATACTTTGGTCTTTCTTTGCCGAAAGTCCGCATTATTTGTACTTGGTCTTCCCATTTGCGCTTACTCAATCGCCAGCGTTTAAGGTGCTTAGGCATTTCTGGTTTCAACTGACGATAGTGCTTATCGATATAGGTCAATACTCTTTGCGGTTGAAAAGAGTGATTCATATGGTCTGCAAATCGATTGACAAATTCTTCAGTAAACGTTTCATTATCCATTAACTTTCTTAGAATAAAAGTACTCCAAGGCGGATTGGGCCAAGCAGGGCCTTCGGGCTCCATATGAAAATCGAGGCTATTATGCTTATAAGCAACTTGGTCATGCAAACCAAACCCCCAATCTGTATCATACAAAATCCAACGCCAACGTCCATCTTCTGTTTGAGGTCGCCAGTATTTTATATTTCCCCCAGCATCTACATTATCATAAAAAATCTGAGCAATTTTATAGTTCATAAAATTGTCTACATCCATTTGTGTTTGGATATATGCGTAATTTTCAGGCTGACTTAAATCATTATCTTCTAAAAAATCTAGCATTTGCTGATAATGCTTTTTACTACCTCTCTTTCGAGAAAGTCTATGCTCTATCAAGTCTAGACTATCTCTATCGTTTCCCCAATGCGACTCCAAAAAGTAGCGATTGACTTTTTCTCTAATGTGATAAATTCCCCAATATTTCCATTAATATACACATGCGCAGGTCGGTCTGCTTGCACTTCCATATCCCAATGCTTTACCAAATCTGTCATAAAAGCATCTCGAAATGAGATTTCCCCCAATCACTACCAGAGTTTCGTAAAACTAAAAACTTATATTTGGCTGGTTGCTTTTTACCAAAAATTTTATGTTTAATTCGTTTCTCTCCATATTCATCCCTACTTACTAAAACCATAGATTTTTGAGGAAATAGTCGACTCATTCCTCCAAACAGCCGAAAACCTGTAGAACTTCTAAATACACATTTTCCATCTGTCTCGAATATTTCTGTATTAATTATTTTTTCTGAACGACTCCAAAAGTTCGCTCCTGGTTTTCTCCATAATGAATCAATCGCATCAGGACCATTCATAAATAAGCCAACTTCTGGGTCAAATAAAACCCATGGAGAAACACTCAAAGAAACTGTCGGGAAGGTATTTGTCTGTTCTTCTAAAAAATAGGTGTGTCCATAAATATCACTATCTTTCTTTTTTCTATAAGCTTTAGCACGGACGACTGTCGTTTCTTTAATAACTATAGGGAATTCATATTTTTGGGCTTTCTTATTAGGTAAGGAACCATCTGTAGTAAAATATATCTCTGCGCCAGGAGAACGTAGCTCTAAGATAACTTCTTCGTCATAAAAACCTCCTTGGTCGGAAAATTCAATCTCTACAGGAATGTCTGCTTTGGGAAGGTCTACGTTCTGAGCTTGGATTGGTATCCAAGTCAATAGAAAGCAAAGAAGTAATACTGAAAATGTTTGTTTAACATCGTCAATCTTTGTTTGTTCGAATAGTCTATGTGTTGACGATAGAGAAGATTCTCCCTTACCTTCGTTTCTCAAATATAAAAATAGAAAATTTTAACTTTCGTGTATAATTTTATTGCATAAAAAAATACTTAAATAATTAGTATTATGATTAAATCAAATATAACGCCAATTAAATTTAAGTCCCAACACATAATTAGAAGTTAGTACTTATCCTTTTGAGGTCTAGCGCTAGCTTTCTTATCTTTGTACATAGATAATAGCAACTAATCGTTAATTAGCTAGTATTTAAAAGAAAGATTACTTACAAATTTTAAACAAGGGTAGCACCCTTGTCAAATAAAATCAAGATGGCATATTCAGGTAGACGGCGTTACAAAAGTAGGCGGGAGAAATTGGAAAAAGGAATTCGAAATTGGAAACTGGGAATTTTATTCTTAGTATTGCGTTGTTACTATATTTAATTAAAGAGCGGGTAGCTATTTGGGATTGGGTACAAACCTATTTTTATTAGTTTTGCTAAGTGAATCATACTGCGAAGAGTTCCTCGACTCACGAAACATAACACAAGATTAAGCAACAATCAAAACGAACAAGAGCACAAGAATCCAGAGAAGCAATACAAAGACTATATATTGCAATGCGACACCTTTTCATCAGAGGTAGTTACAAACCCTTAGGTGTTTCTGGAGAAGCCATGATTGAAGCGTTACAAGCGCTACAACCAGAAATATATGGGTCTATCAATGACCCTGAGCAAGTAGAATTGGATGGCTTACTATATATTTTTGAACGATTACCTCAAGGTATAGAAGAAAGTAGATACGTTCGATTAATTTCTAGAGAAGGGTTTGAAGACTCTAGTTTCTCACCAATCATTCCTGCTAAACGAAGAAGAAACTGCTACCGAATAGATAAAGAGCAGATGTTTGTGGAAATGACTCGAGGAAGGAGTGACATCTATGATATTCTGACCCACCTGACTTTTATGTACATAGAAGCAGAAAAAATAAGAAATAATAGTCTAAATCATCGAGGAGAAAAAAAACGAGAATGGCTACGATTAGAAGAAATTGTGCTAAACGAAGAAGAGAAAGAAGAAGGGTTTAACAAAGATGTAGCCTATACTTATTTAAGTACCTTATTAGGTCGGACCTA
This sequence comes from Caprella mutica, assembly GCA_947561585.1. Classification (NCBI taxonomy): domain Eukaryota; kingdom Metazoa; phylum Arthropoda; class Malacostraca; order Amphipoda; family Caprellidae; genus Caprella; species Caprella mutica. The sequence goes on from CANNZV010004624.1 coordinate 8,769, forward strand.
TAATGATACTTTGGATGCTTGTGAACGGTTTTCTAAAAGCCCAAAAGTTAATAGTATTTTCCATATTACCTATTGGTTAGGACAATTATCAATACAAGAAGAGTATGAGAAGAACGATAGAGAGATTTCTTTTTCTTCTGCTCTAAGAGAAAAAATCGGACATCATATTTATGGAGAGCTATGGGCACAAAATATTAAACAATATCTGCAAACGCATAAATTGCTCGACCGCCCTATTCATATCATTAGTGCAAACCTGCACAGTGTCATGAATTCTCTTTATGGTTTTGCTGCATTAAAAGGCCACAAAAAAACGACTTCTTTAGAGCAACTTGCAAGAACATTAAGCGCAGCTAATGGCGAGGCGCTACGCAAAAAAATAAAATCCTTTGCTTTAAAAAATGGTATGTATCAATTAGATGATACAAGTGGAACTAATATATCTGTACAAATTTTTGATACTAAAAAAATAAAAGCAGCCAGCCTACCTCCTGAAATAAAAATGAATACTGCTTATATTAAAAAAGAAGAACCCGTCATTATCGTGATGGACTATGCCTTTGGAGAACAGGCTTATGAAACGATGGATGAACTGTTGAAGCCATTTGATTTTGAAGATAAAAAAATAAGTATCAATGTTGTTTCAATTGCTATTATGGGTAAAGCTGGAATTTTGAAGGGAGGAAAAGGAGATATCATGATTCCTACTGCTCATGTATTTGAAGGTATTGCAGATAATTATCCTTTTGAAAATGATTTTAAAGTAGAAGAATTTGAAGGAAATGGCTTGAAGGTGCTTGGTGGTCCGATGATTACTGTTCTTGGAACTTCCTTACAAAATAGAGATGTCTTTCGATATTTCTTAAAATCATCCTGGCAGGCAATTGGATTAGAAATGGAAGGAGCCAATTATCAAAAAGCCATACAAGCGGCATCTAAAATTCGAAATAGTATTAATTCCGATGTCATCCTTCGTTATGCGTATTATGCTTCTGATAATCCTTTGGAAACAGGAAAAACACTTGCGTCTGGAAGTCTAGGAATGGATGGGGTCAAACCAACCTATCTAATTACCGAAAAGATTTTAAATCGAATCTTAAAACCAAAAGCTAAGGTCGAATAACCATCAATCTACGGGTGGCTACTGTTTTGCCTTTTGCGTCCGATAAGCTATATAAATAAGTACCTTTTCGTAATTTGGAGACATCTAACTTAATCGTCTTAAACCCATTGAGTTTATAATTTTCCTTCATTACAACAACCCCTAATATATTATAAATCTTCAAGGAATAGTCAGAAGGTTTCAAATTTGAAAATTCAAATCGAACATCATTTATAGCAGGATTAGGATAAGCATAAATATCTGGTCGCCCGCTAGTAGCTCGCATTGTTGAAGAAGGGTCTGTAACGGTATAATAAACCATTTCTGGATTTACGCCATTTGGTTTCATATAAGCAACCGCTACTTTAGAAGTTGATTCATTGCTATAAAAATGAAAAGACTCAATAACTTGCTTCTTTTGTATTTTCGGATCATCTACTCCTTCTGTAATATCTTGCCAAGGCAAACTACCTACTTTAATATCTACCCGATAAGTTCTTTCTTCCCTTACTTTTTCTCTTAACACATCATAAGTATTATCAGGCAAGGCCAAAGTTCCCCAAGCATCAACTGTTTTATACTGAACCATCTGGCATCGATATCTTACCGAATCTGGTGTAATAGGTAAAGTGTATAGAACATCTTTTGGCAAATCATCTACGGCTACTTTAAAAGAAAATGTTCCTTCCAGTTCTTTTTTAGTTCCATACTTTAATGGAAAATGCACCACCTCCATGGGCTGATTATAATGAGTTGTAGTCTGAACGCCAATATTCATCGGGTCCAAACCAACAGTACCCATAAGAGATAAACTATGTCCGTCACTTTTAAAAAAACTTTGTACACCATTTATTTCTTGTACCAATACACCAGATGCTGCAAAGTTTGTTTTTCTTCGCCCTTTCTTTGCGTTTGTAATAGCGACTTTCTGCGTAAAAGCAGATTGTAGGCTCATCAAGTCCCAAGATTGGTTTTCTCCTTCGCCCAAAATAGCAACGTTTTCTGGCAAATTATCACTCGCCATCAAAATCGTATCTCCAACCCGAGGCAATACATCAGTTGTAATCACTGGTTGCCCAAATAGGGAAATCACAGCTAATAAAAAGGTAAAAATGAGTATCAGTCGTTGCATATAATAAAGATTGGAAGGCGGAGAAGCAGAGGGGCGGAAAGGCAAAGAGGCTTCTTTAATCGAGCCCTTCCGCCTTTCAGCATATTAGTCTTTCAGCCTTCTTTTTAAACTACTTGGAATTGCACAAATTTTTGATATTCTCCTTGTTGTTTCAATAAACTTTGATGGTTCCCTTTTTCAATTAAAAAACCATCCTTTAACACAATAATTTCGTCAGCATGTTGAATGGTAGAAAGTCTATGGGCAATTATAATCGTTGTTCGATTTTGCATAATTTTTTCTAGCGCATCTTGTACTAATTTCTCAGATTCCGAATCTAGAGCAGAGGTAGCTTCATCTAAAATCAAAATAGGTGGATTCCTTAAAATAGCACGGGCAATAGTTAACCGTTGCCGCTGTCCTCCACTTAATTTATTGCCCCTGTCACCAATATTCGTTTGGTAACTCTTTTCGGTTGAAACAATAAAATCGTGTGCATTGGCAATTTTTGCGGCTTTTTCTACATCGGTTTGGGAGCAATTTGGAAGACCAAAGGTAATATTATTAAAAATAGTATCATTGAATAAAATAGGTTCCTGAGAAACTACGCCAAAAAGACCTCTCAAATTGTTCAATGACAGTTTTTTAATATTAATATTATCAATTAAAATTTGTCCATTTTTAGTATCATAAAAACGAAGTAGCAAATCAATTACAGTGGTTTTTCCTGAACCAGAACTACCAACTATTGCCAATTTTTTCCCTTTTGGGATGGTCAGGGTTATATCTGTTAATGCCTTTCGTTCTTCATTGGCGTATGCAAAGTTGACTTTTTGAAAATCAATACCTTTACTAAAGGTATTGACTTTTTCAGGCGCTTGTATTTCTTGAATAACTGAATTTTCATTTAAAACTTCATCTATTCTATCCACAGCTGCCATGCCTTTTTGGATATTATAAAAAGCATTAGAAAAGGCTTTAGTTGGCTGGCTCACATTAAAAAAGGCAAACAAAAAAGCTAAAAATGTCTCTGCATTCAATTCTCCTGTAAATACTAAGGCAGAACCGTACCAAAGTAAAATCGCGACCATAGAAACGCCTAAAAATTCTGATAAAGGAGATGATAAATCTCTACGACGCAGCAAACGGGTTAATAAATGGCTATAGTCATCATTTTCTGTTTGGAATTTTTTTGCTTGCGTTTGTTCTGCATTAAAGCTTTTCAACATTCTCAAGCCTGCTAAATTCTCATCTAACATCGCTACCAAATCACCTAAGCGCTCCTGTACCTTTGCAGATTTTTTCTTTAAGGTTTTACCAATGCCTCCGATAATAATTCCTGTAAAAAGCATCAATCCAAAAACAAAAAGCGTCAGCTGAGGGCTAACATATAATAAAAAAATCAAACTTCCTATAATGACCAATGGTTCTCTAAAGACCGTCACCAAGACATTAAAAATGCTGATTTCAACTTCTTGTACATCCGTAGTTACTCTAGCCATCAAATCTCCTTTCCGTCGCTCAGAAAACCAACCTAAGTCTAAAGAAATAACTTTTTCAAATAACTGCTGTCGAATATCTCTAACCATCCCATTCCGCACTGGAGACATAAAATAGGCTGCGAGATACCGAAATAAATTTTTCAAAAAGAAAATCAAAATAATACCAATACAAACATAGACTAAAGCAGTTTCTCGACCACCTTGATTTATCATTGTGCTTAGCTGAAAATTAGTGTAGTTTTTAATCCCATCTAGGGTCCATGAGAAACTTGGTTCTTCTAAAACAGGTGGTTGAACACCAAATAAAATCTGTAAGAAAGGAATAATTGCAGGCGCACTCACGACAGTAAATAATGCAGTCAATACATTACAAAGGCCACTCACAAAGAGAAGGCCTTTATATTTCTTAGCATATTTTAATAATCGCCAAAAGCGAGCCATAAGAAGCGGTTAACTAAATCTAATTTAAAACAAATAAAGGAAACAACGTTAAAAATTGGATTTAACGGTTATTGCACCTACTAATTGGTCATATCTAGTTCCAAAAGGTCGATAATAAACAAGCACTGTATATTCATTTTCAGTTTCAAACCAATCTCCTTCCAATTCAGATAAATTTACTTCGCTAGTTCCTTTTTTAACTACGGCATAATTATAATTATAATAGCCTTGTTTTAGCAAAACATCTACCGCATAGAGTCCCAACTTTTCACTATAAGCCATCTTGAATTTTTCTTGGATTTTCCAATCTGTCATTTTGCCAAACAAATAAACATCTGAATCATAAAAAGGCATATTTTTCTCTACAGAAAAAAGGACCAAGCCATAATCACTTCTCAATAAATTATATTGTTCATCTATATCTCCAATAGTGAAATTTCCATTAATATCCCTATTAAATAAATATGGGCGAAAAGCTCTTGCAGGCTCAGGAATTAAAGTAATTTCATAAATATCCTGATATTCTTCTATTGCAGCAATGCCTTCACTTTTGTAGCTAAAACTTCTTAAATCTATAAACCGAAATTCTTTTCCAGCAGGGAAAACAATCTCATCTTGATAATCATAGACGACCCTATCTCTAAAAAGAAATTGTGGAGATAAATTCATTACTGCATTATCCCATCTACCATTTTGAAGAATAGTTGCTTGAATTTCTTTTTTAGGGTCATCCACATTAATACCTTCAAAAATTACTTCAAAATCAAGTTCTTGATGAGATTTGCCTTTCTGAACATTTGCTGGTCGAACCATTTCTGGTGCTATCCGAACAGATGGATCAACAACCATAAACCGACGTGTAAGCAATGGTTTAATTTCGTCCTCATTTCCATATATGACTAAAATATAATTTCCTGATTTTGTCCAGCTACATCTTTCATTCGGCAAGGTCAATTGATAATTTGTAAATTCAGTTAAGGTATTGACCGAAAAGTCATACTGGTCTAATTGTTCCTCATCAAAACCATCTAAAAATTCCATAGTTGTCAAATCAGATGGTTCCCAGTCCGCATCACAATGGATGATTGTATAGTAAATATCTCTTAAATCTTCTTGAAGATCATCAAAGGTTAAAATAAAATTAGCATTAGACCCCAAATCAATAAGCGGTTGAGTCAAAGGGAAACCTGTCAAATGAAATTTTACCGCATGAATATTTTCATCATAAACCACATCGTCATATTCAACACCTTCAATCTGAGCACGCAAAGCACCAGAGAAAATAAGAAGTAAAAATATTTTTAAGCTTAAAATTTTAAATAATTCGTTCATTCTGTATTGCTGTGTATTAAACCTATGTATTGAAAAAACAAGTTTACCATAAAAACTTATTTTTTCAAAGTTCCTATAGTTTGTCCGAGCAAGAATACTCAAGCTACGATTTTTTATTATTACTTTGCTGGACTTGTCCATTTCGAATCTCTGATACGAAACCGCCAATCCCATAGCGCACACTCCTCCGCATAATCTACACCAACTCTAGGGCTAGCGATAATATTTTCTGCTGCTACTTTAAACCCTCTATCTTCTATCCAAATAGGACTCTCTTTTGACAATAAAGTAACGCCAGTAAATGCTGTGGTTATTCCAAGTGCCTTACTCATAACGCCTGGACCGCCAGTTAATTGTCGATTCGTTTTGCTTTTGCCTCTTCTAGACAACATTAGGTCCAAATTATCCAATGGTTCGATGGCTCGAATCAAAACAGCGTGTGCCATTCCTTTTTTTGCGGTCACCACATTAAACAAGTGATGGATACCATAACAGAGATAAACATAGGCAATACCACCTTCTTCAAACATTGTTTTAGTTCGGTTGGTACAGCGATTTTGATAAGCATGACAGGCTTTATCGTCAGGGGCACGATAAGCTTCTGTTTCTACAATTTTACCAGCAGTGAGTTGATTATCAAAATTGGTAACGAGGACTTTTCCTAATAAATCTTTACTCAATTGGACAACATCTTCCTGAAGATAAAATGATTTAGTAAGTATAGGATTCAAAATAAGCTCGTTGTTTTGAAAATTTGGTTAATCAATTCATAAATAGCGGGTGTCTAATCTTATTTTTTTATCACCAATAGATTATTTCCATCCATTTCTTTCGGCACCTCCAAATTTAATAAATTCAGGATGGTAGGAGCGATGTCTCCAAGTTTTCCACCTTTTATAATTTTGTCACTTGCATGGTTACTGATAAAGAAACAGGGAACAGGGTTCGTAGTATGAGCAGTATGAGGAGAGCCATCAGCATTTATCATAAAATCAGAGTTTCCATGATCCGCTATTACAATAGCATTATAATTATGTTTCAAAGTAACTTTCATCAGTCGGTTTAAACAATCATCGACAGTTTCCGCTGCTTTCATAGCTGCAGAGAATACCCCAGTGTGGCCGACCATATCTGTATTTGCATAATTTAAGCATACAAAATCAGGCTGATGTTTTTCAATATGTGCAATTAATTCATCTGTTGCTTGTACTGCATTCATTTCAGGTTGCAAATCGTAGGTTGCTACTTTGGGAGAAGGGATTAAAATCCTACTTTCTCCCTCAAATTCCGCTTCTCTACCTCCATTGAAAAAGAAAGTGACATGTGGATATTTTTCTGTTTCTGCAATCCTTACTTGCGTCTTTCCTGCTTTGGATAATACTTCTCCAAGGGTATTTTTGATATTATCTTTAGTAAAAAAAACATCAACATCCTTATAATTCTCATCATACCGTGTCATTGTTAAGAATTTTAAAGGAAGTTTTTTCATACCAAACTCGGGTTTATCAGATTGTGTCAATACTTCTGTAATTTCCCTTGGCCGGTCAGTTCTAAAATTATAGAAAATAACGACATCGTCAGCAGCAATTGTTGCAATAGGTTTACTTCTAAAAGTTTTCACTATTGGTTTTAAAAACTCATCAGTTTCTCCAGCTTCATATCTAGCCTTTACAGTCTTAATTATATTATTGGTTTTTTCTCCTGTAGCATTTACTAATAAATCATAAGCTAATTTAATTCGTTCCCAGCGACTATCTCTATCCATAGCATAATACCGTCCTATGACAGAAGCAATTTTTACTGGCTGCTTTTTGATATGTTTTTCTATGGTTTTCAAATACCCAAGTCCTCCATTCGGTGCCGTATCTCGTCCATCCATAAAAGCATGAATAAAAACATCTTTTAAGCCATAGTCTGTAGTAATATCACATAGCGCTTTAAGATGTTCGATATGAGAATGAACTCCTCCATCAGACACTAATCCAATTAAGTGAACATTCTTATTGTTTTCCTTTGCATAATTTAAACCAGCTAATAAGGTCTCATTTTGTTCTAAGGTCCTTTCTCTAATAGCTTTATTTATCCTTGCTAATTCTTGATAAACGACTCTTCCTGCACCAATATTTAAGTGCCCGACTTCCGAATTTCCCATTTGCCCTTCTGGCAGGCCTACTTCTTCTCCATAGGTGACTAATTCTGTATTGGGATAAGCTTTATAGAGGCTATCGACATACGGTGTATTTGCTTGAGCCAATGCACTTACTTTTGGGTCTTGTCCATGTCCCCACCCGTCAAGGATGACTAATATTACCTTCTCTGTTTGCATCGTTTATATTTTATTTTATAAATTTTGTGAGACTCTCCATTAAAAGAATCATTTAATTTGACTTAAGGGATGGCGAAAATAATAACCTACCAGCCTGACGGATTCTTTTTCCATTTAGCTGCGTTAAAATTTCTCAACGTAGCAAAAGCTATGCTGACAAATTTTGCCTTGCTAAAAGAAAAAATAACCTCGTCATTTCTGGTAGATTATTTATTGCCTCATCCCTAAAATAACAAAAATAGGAGATTAAATTTAAAAAAGAACAGGCTTAGTGTATTTTTTACACTAAACTTAAAAAGGAATGAATTGCACTAGATTAAGCCTTTAATCTATAAGAAAACCCCCTACAAGTTATCAACTAGTAGAGGGCTTAATATATTTTAAACGACTATAGAATATCGTTATTATCGATTTGCATCTAAAGTTTGTTTCACTTCTACGATTTCATATGCTTCTATAATATCATCGACTTTTATGTCATTATAGTTCTTGATAGTAATACCACATTCTAATCCTGCTTTGACTTCTTTGGCGTCATCCTTAAATCGTTTCAATGAACTAATCTCACCATGAACACCTTCTTTGGTAGGATAGACAACGATTCCATTTCTGATTAATCGAATATGTGCATTTCTACTCACTTTACCATCTTGAACATAACATCCTGCAATTGTACCTACCTTACTGATTTTGTAAGTTTCACGTATTTGAACTTCTCCCATTATCTTCTCTTCCTTGGTTGGTTCTAACATACCTTCAATCGCTGAGCGTATCTCTTCGATTGCTTCATAAATAATAGAGTATGTTTTGATTTCAACACCTTCTTTCTCTGCTAATTTTCTAGCACCTAAAGATGGTCTTACTTGGAAGCCAATAATGATTGCATCAGATGCAGAAGCTAACAATACATCAGATTCAATAATCTGACCAACTGCCTTATGAATTACATTGACCTGAACGGTCTCAATAGATTGCTTGATTAAGGAATCAGATAAGGCTTCAATAGAACCATCCATATCACCCTTAACAATTAAGTTCAATTCTTTAAATGTTCCTAAAGCAAGACGTCTTCCGATTTCATCTAAACTAATTCGCTTATTCGCTCTATTGGTTTGTTCTCGAGCAATTTGAGCTCGTTTAGAGGCAATTTGCCTAGTCTCTTGCTCACTATCCAATACTCTAAATTTCTCACCTGCTTGAGGTGCCCCACTTAATCCTAAAATCAATACTGGTGTTGCTGGTCCTGCTATTTTGATTCGTTCTCCTCTCTCATTAAACATGGCTTTAATCTTACCAGAGTGCTCTCCCGCAACAACAGGGTC
>CANNZV010004624.1:19744-57995 GCA_947561585.1 Caprella mutica
ATTAAAATTCTATCAATGAACGAGTCATTAAATCAATAATTACAGCAAAAGAATTTTCTTGGTGTGACTTAACTATCCCAATAGTACAGCATCAACTAATTCCTGATTTTTATATCGTTTTTTTAAATCTTCTATGGATATTGGTATGGTTTGGTCAAAACAAAAGTCTATCTCATAGTCTAGCAAGAAATCAATTAGATGTAATGCAAAATTGAAGGTAGAATAGACAACTCTATCTGGTCGAATCTGGTGGATAAAAGCCCTAATGGGGTGTTTTTCGTAAGTCTTGCCTAGTTTGAATAATAAAGTAAAGGCAAAAGCAGCAATCATCACCAAATTACTAATAGCATCAGCATCAGTTAATCTGGTTTTATCCAACTTGAAGCTAGTAGATTTGAGGTCTTTGAATAAACATTCTACCGTCCATCGTTTATCATAAGCTTGAATAACAAATCGAGCATCGTCTAGATTAGAGATTAAGGGAATGGCTTTTTGTTGTTTAGGGTCATGCCATAAAACAAAATGCACCTGACCAAATCGTTGTTTAGAAAAATCAACTGGACCAATAAATACATGGTCTTGATTGGAAACTAGCTGCAAATCTGGTGGAATTTCCCATTCACTAGTCAGCGGAAACATATCTTCTAAAGGCGCTTCTATGTCAGAGGCGATTAGTTGGTAATCTTCTAGTTGACAAACGCCTATTTCTCTAGGTTTAAATAGTGCTTCCTCTTTGTATAGGGGGCTATTAGTGGCGATTCTAAATACGTAAGACCATTTAGCAGCCCCACAACACTTTTGTAAATCAACGCTACCAAATTCACCATCGCCTAGTAAGATAATTGTTCTATCACTTGGCAATACCTCGGCAATATCACGCTGTACTTGCTCTACCAATGCCACATGGTTAGCTTTGGAAAAGTGTCCTTTAGCTCCTTTTTTGACTAACCAGCCAATGGGAATCCCTCTTTTGCCAAAAACTAGACTGACCATTAAAATTGCATGATGTTTACCCATTTGTGAACCATCTATGACTAATTCTATGCTGTCTTTATCTGGTAATAAAGGTATCAGCAATTCGATTAATCCTTTGACATAAGGCAAGTAATGAGTATTATAATCTATGGCTGAATTATACACAAATTTCCTAGCTGTCTTCATTCGGCTATGAGCGGTAATTAATCGCAGCACTCCTTTTCCTAGGTCAATTAAATGGCTAGATTTATTACGAATCATCCCTGTTATACAAGCAGCTAATGTGCGTATTCTTGCTAAAAAATGCCCTTGGACTTTTTTGCCCTGCAATTGTTTGAAGAATTTTAATAACTTTTTGAATACTTTGTTGTATAATCGCCTTTGTAGCATCAAGTTCTTGTTTGTTGATTAAGTAATTGGTAACTACTAATCCAACAAAACTTGGTGCTTCTTTCCAAATTTTCAAGGAACTTTTTTTTGTTTTCAGTTACTAAAATATATTGTTAAGTACTAGAAAGTCTAAAAACGATTATTTTTTAGCAATCTGGCATGTTAAAGGCGATTCAAACCATGATTTTTAGTTAAAATCTAGGCTAAATCAACTCAACAATACTTTTACAAGCATCCTGATTTTTTAGGGTAGTTATGAAAATAGGAGTGCCTATTTGGTCGAAACATAAATATTTGATAGATTAAATTGTCGACCATTCCGTAATGATGCTGTTATTTTTACTAAATAGCGAAGGCTATTAAATAAGCATCCTAACTGTAAGCGATTCACAAACAGTGTTTGCTCATCTTTCTTAGTAGTCAGTCAAGTTGGTAATGTCGGGTAGGTTTTGACATAAAATTTGTCGAGAACGAGGCAAAATTTCTTTGCATAGCCGTCGCTACGGAAATAAATTTTAACGAAGTTAACAGCAATATTTTATCAAAAGATACCGACAGTATTAACTGGACTGACTACTTAGCGAAAAAATACAATTTAGTAAAGCTATCAGTTACCCATGAGTTTATCCATTAGTTATAAGCAATGTCTATATCATCTTTAACCAATCAAAAATTTTGATTAAAAGACATTCGTTTATTCCAAAAAAAATTGCCTTGGTAGAAGTAGGTAGCTACTCGATGTCTTTGTGAGGGAGGATTAGAAAAAAGGCAATATCAATTATGTTCACGGTGTTCTTGGTATGAAGTAAATAAGAGCAAGTCTACATTTATTTCATGCCATATCTTTAATAATTCAGATAAATTTAGGTAGTTACCACCCATTTCTATGTATTTCTATAATCGGTTTTCAGGACAAAAAGCCGTAAACGTTTTGGAATAACGTATTAGATGAATGGCATATGATGAGCAGTTTCCGATGCTAAAAAAAATGCGATTTAAATGTTACGGTTCCTTTGTAGACTAATTTGTCACGTAATTTTTGTTAAAAATTCAACAGGTATCAGCTTTGTCATATTTATTTGACAAAATTCATATGTGCTTAGTGACGAGGTAGAAATAAAGTGAGCCATAGTGCGCCGTTATTTTTTTTTCTAAGGATGCTTCAAAAACCGCATATAGCCGTGCTACATAAGGCTTTTTTAAGTATTCTTAGAAGGAAATAAGAACAAGTAATATGGTGCAATTTATTCCTGCGTCGTCACTTATTAGTGGAAAATTAATAAATTAGACATAAAGTAAGCTATGTCAAATACATAGTTTAGCTATTGTCTAAATTTATAACATATATCCTTTTCCTATTCAGTTGTTTTGTTAAAATAAAATTAGGAATGGATATGCCACTATTAGTAGTAAACAAAATGATTTAATGATTGGATGAGTAGATTTGTATCGAATGGATTGAGAAAAAATCTATTTGATTGTAAATAGTTTTTGATTGTAATTACACTACAAATAAATGACTTTATTAAGTAAGAGTCAACTAGAATATTGAATTAGCATATATTTTCTGCTTGGTTTGTAAAATTTTTGACAAATAGGAAAACATTGAGAGCACTTTCGGTATTTACAGACTGTGTTTGCCAAAGAAAGTGAATATTCAATAAGTTTGTTTTTTTGACAAATCCCGTGAAACAAGTCAACGGATTAGCTCAAACGATTTGTTCAAACTAATCCATTGACCACGGAATTTGTCAAAGAACGATAATTTTTTTATAAAATACATGAAAATTCAATAACAGAATAAATTTATAGGGAAGATTAATTCTGAAATTTGCGAAAATTCGCTAATATTGTTCTGTTGTCACGAAACAGGTTATCTGAAATTTTTAGGTAATCGATTTTGAGGATAACAGGAAAAGTATAATCAAAAACAAATCAAAAATGAAATTTATCTATACTTTAGGTGCTATAGTGTTGGTCGTTTTTTGTTTACCTCAATGTAAAAGTTCGCAAGGTACAACTGGTAAAGTGACTATTTCACCAAGCCAACAACCCTTTGAAAAACTATCAGATTATCAATTTTTTAAAGGAGCATTATCAAATTTGGAACCTAATAATAGGGTGTTGCCATATGATTTGAATTCTCCATTATTTTCAGATTATGCAGAAAAAGCTAGGTTTGTCTGGATGCCTGAGGGTAAATCAGCCAATTATACCACAGACCATGTGCTGGATTTTCCAGAAGGTGCAGTGTTGATTAAAAATTTTTATTACAATCATGATGGACAAGATTTATCTAAAGGAAAACGAATCATGGAAACACGGTTGTTAATTAATCGAAAAGAGGAATGGGAGGCAATCGGATACATTTGGAATGATGAGCAGACAGAAGCTTATCACGAAGTAGTCGGTGATATCAAAGATGTCAATTGGGTGGATGCAGCAGGCAAAGCTAGGTTTGTTGATTACATTATTCCAAACAAAAACCAATGTAAAGGTTGCCATGCTTACGATGGGAAACAATTGCCTATAGGACCCAAAGTTCGGAATTTGAACAAATCTTTTGCTTATTCGGATGGTACGATGAACCAATTAGAAAAGTGGTCGAGTATGGGATATCTAAATGGCTATGATGCAGCGAATAAGCATCCAAAGGTAGCAGTTTGGGATGATGCCTTGTCCACAGATATTCACTCAAAAGCTATGGCCTACTTGGATATTAACTGTGGACATTGTCATAATACAAAAGGAGCAGCAAATACCTCTGGATTGCATCTAGTAGCAGATAATAACCTTGATTTAACTTTAGGTGTTTTCAAGGCTACTGTTTCTGCGGGCGCAGGAACAGGTGGACATACCTATTCAATTGTGCCTGGGAATCCAGAAGAATCCATTATGGTCTATAGAATGAGCTCAACCAATCCTGGGGCTATGATGCCTGAAGTGGGTAGAAGATTAGTACATGATGAAGGAGTAGCTCTGATTTCAGAGTGGATAGCAGGTATGGAAAAACAAGAAGCAAAATTGTAAAGATATTTTGAAAGGAGATAAAACTATATAATGAATAAGCAAGTTAAATTGGCAAAGCGACCTGTTGGTATGCCAGCAGCAGATACATGGACTTTAGAAACAAGTCCTATTCCGAGTATTAAAGAAGGAGAGTTTTTACTTCGACAAGACTATATTTCTTTAGACCCAGCTATGAGAGGTTGGATGAATGATGCAAAGTCTTACATTCCTCCTGTTCAAATCGGAGAGGTAATGCGAGCGGGTTCTATTGGAGAAGTGGTTGGGTCTAAGCATCCAAAATTTAAGGTAGGAGATGCCGTGACAGGCTGGGGCGGAGTGCAACAGTATATTGCTACAGATGGCAAAGGATTTTATACAGTTGATACCAAATTAGCACCAGCACCCACCTATATTGGGACTTTAGGAATGCCCGGTATGACTGCCTATTTTGGTATTTTGGAAGTAGGTAAAATTCAAGAAGGCGATACGGTTTTGGTTTCTGGTGCAGCAGGTGCAGTCGGGAGTGTCGTTGGTCAAATTGCCAAAATCAAAGGCTGTACGGTAATTGGAACAGCAGGAGGACCAGAGAAGTGCAAGTATGTTACGGAGCAACTAGGTTTTGATGCTTGTATAGATTATAAAAATGAAAACGTTTACAAAGCACTAAGACAAGCAGCGCCAAAAGGAATTGATGTATATTTTGACAATGTTGGTGGAGAAATCTTAGATATTGCTTTGACGCAAATTAGACCTAAAGCCCGAATCGTTATTTGTGGTGCTATCTCTCAATACAATAACAAAGAAAAAATAACTGGACCGTCTAATTACCTGTCCTTATTGGTCAATCGAGCGACTATGACTGGTATGGTTGTGATGGATTATGCAAAGGATTATGGTACGGCAGCTCAAAATATGGGTATGTGGATGGCGCAAGGAAAATTAAAATCTAAAGAAGATATTTATACAGGTATTGAAAACTTCTACCCAACTTTCCAACGATTATTTAATGGGAATAAAATGGGGAAATTAGTGTTGAAGATTAGTGAATAATCTTAGACATGCGCTTAGATTAAGACTTTAAAAGTCAGACCGTTTCATTATCAAATGCTAGATTTTCAACTACTTAATTCAAGTTGCGAACAATTCTTAAAGAAAGAAAATGCGGTAATTTTTGGTACATTTTACTTGCTTCGCCGTAAAATTGCCAAAAATTGCCTTATTTCCTTTCATTGTCCGCAACTTGGGCTACTTAGGAAAAATCTGATTTTGCGCCTTTTTGCTTTTATTTTGACAATGAAATGGTCTGATACTTCAAATGATTAAAAACTATCAGACTCCACATACGCATTAATCAATTTTTGTTCTCCTTCCTTGCCTTCGTAAAAATTGCCGTGTTCCATTCCTAATATTCCTTCAAATCCTTTGGAATGGATATACTTAAAAATATTTTTATAATTAATTTCTCCCGTAGTAGGTTCTTTTCTACCGGGGTTATCCCCGATTTGAAAATAGGCAATTTCTTCCCAAGTATCTTCAATATTAGGCAATAGGTTTCCTTCTTGGATTTGTTGGTGGTAAATATCAAAAAGAATCTTGCAGGAAGGACTATTCACCGCTTTACATACTTGATAACCTTGTGCAGCTTTTGTCAAAAATAAACCAGGATGATTCCTAAAATTTAGCGGTTCTAAAACCATTGTAAGGCCATGTGGCTCACATATTGCAGACGCTTGTTTTAAACTTTCAACCACATTGGCAGTTTGATAGCCCATATCTTGACGCAAATCTAAGTGTCCAGGAACCACAGTCATCCATTTGGCATTGACGCGTTTGGCAACCTCTACAGATTCGGTAATTTGTGTAAGAAATTCTTTACGCCATTCTGCTTTGCCACTAGCTAGATTAGGTTCTTTCCAATATATTTTGTGTGCTACAAAGACACCCATTTCCATACCTCTTTTAGCCATAGTTTGAGCCATTTGCTCCTGTACCTCGATAGACCTAGCTTTCATACCATTGTCTTCGAAGGCAGTGAAACCTTGGTCTGCCATAAAGTTCAATTGGTCAATCGGGTCTTCACCAGCATGATGCTTAAACATACCCAAATGTGGGGCATATTTTAATTGAAATTGATGTTTTTCATTTTTTGCAACTAGGGGAGTAGCAGCTGCTGCACATCCTGCGCCCGTAGCTAATAATGTGGCACTCAAGGCACTTGATTTGAGAAATTTTCTTCTTTCCATAGTTTTAATGATTTATATTTTTGGTTCTCCCAAAATAGTGAAATTCTTTAAAATACCTTAACCTTCTTTATTTTTTTTAGAAATTGCTTGGCATCTTGTTCGTTTAATATACTTAAAGTAGAGGCAACTGCATCTGCGATAGTGCAGGAAGTAGCTTGTACATTTATGATTTTTTGGTCTTTCACACCATAACCAGTTCTTGGGTCGATGATATGGGAGTACCTTTTGCCTTCATGTTCCAAATACCGATAGGTATCTCCAGAAGAAGCAATAGCGGTATTTTCTAGGCTTAATTTATACTTTATGGGTAGGTTCTTCTTATCGGTGGAATTTACTTGGATGGTCCAACCTAATTTATCTGGTGGAGCGTTTCCTACATAAATATCACCGCCTCCATCTACTAGAAATTGTTCGATTCCTGCCTGCTGGATTAATGAAGCAATGGCATCCACCGTAAATCCTTTGGCTATCCCACCAACATCTAACCGCATGCCTTTTTGAGTTAATTTGACTCGATTGGAAAGTGGATAAAATTTTATTTTTCGAAAACCTATTTTTGATTTAGCGTAATTTATTTTTACTCCGTTAAAAATTTCTGACCTTCTAAACATTGACCGCCACAATTTGCTAAGGGGTCCAATAGTAATATCAAAAGCTCCTTTACTTTTTTTTGCGAAGCGGTTGGATATCCTTAAAAGCGTCCAGAGTGGAGGGCTGATTTTTATTTTTTTGTTAGTACCTGAAGTGGCAGAGAGTTGGCTAAGTTCACTATTTTCTTGATAGTCGCTAAAAAGGAGATTGTAGCCATCTATTTTTTTAAAACATTGATTAGCAATAGATTGTGCTATATTTTTGTTTTTTGAATATAGAATTATTTTAAATTGGGTGCCCATTTGTTGATGCTCATATTCAAACCGCTGGAGTGTCTGCCCTGATAATAGATTCAGAAAAAACAGGAATAAAATGGTGCACTTTATCAACTTGTTAGACAAAGGAACGAATAGTATTTTGATGGCGAATCCCAATTATTTTCTTATTTTTTTGATAAATCTAGTCAATCGTTGCATAGCTACCTCCAAGTCCTCTTTAGTAAAACAAGGAAATACAATCCGATACAATCCTTTTTTAGAATGTCCAAAACCTTCTCCAGGTGTCAAGAGCACGCCTGTTTTTTCGTAAAGTAATTCCCAAAATTTAGTTTCTGCCATTAAAGTTGGTTTTTTGAGAAATTCTGAGAAATCGGCCCAAACAAATAAACTACCCCTTGAAGGAACATATGGTATGTTCAATGCGCTTAGATGTCGAATAACCAAGGCATAGGATTCAGTGAGTAATCGTTGATTATGACGAATGTATTCCTCCATAAATTTATGGTCTGATATAATCTCTGAAATCATCCATTGCGTATGATTCGACACCAAATGTGGCGCATTCAAATTGTCATAAGCTTTTATAAATGCTTCATTTTGGGAATAAACCGCGCCGACCCTAAATCCCGAAATACCCATGTCCTTGGATAGGGCATACCAAAGATGTAAAAATGGACTGTTTTTATAGGCCATTATTTGTGCAAAAGAGGTAAAATTTCGTTGTTTTTTGTAATCTGATTTTATCAGAGGATGGGTAGTGTCTATGATGGATAAACCATATATTTCATTGACAATCAGATGGATACGGTTTTCGATACAATAGTCCGCTATTTTGTTCAATTGTTTTTTCGTATAGATACCTCCAGTTGGATTATCAGGTGTTGTGAGGACAAGTACTTTAAATTTTTTTCCTTGCTTTTCAATCTTTCTTTTGGCTTTTTTTAAGTGTTTTATCCTTAGGGCAGGTTTGTTTGACAAATCACTTATTTCATGATGGGTGATTAAATCATAACGTTCTAAATTTGCCTTATTGCCAATATCCTGCTTATATACTGGATAGCTCGGAGTTGGTATCACTAACACATCTCCTGCGTCTGCCAAAAGCCAAGCAGTCATTTCCACTATAGCAGTCGCTCCCGCAGAAATACCCAAATGGTTAGGATTGATGGGGCACTTGGTTAAGAATTTGCTTAAAAATCCTGCTAGGGCTACTCTAAAAGATTCATCACCCAGACAAGAAGTATAATTAGCTACCCAAGATGGAATTGACTTTTCTAATAAAAGCAATTCCATTTTTTCTTTCAAAAGGGGCCAACTTTGTTTATTTTCAGCAGTGTTTAGCGGAAATTTACCATTCGGATTGGTTTGTCTATCATAGATGTCTTTTGAAGCTTCAAAAAACAACTCAAAGTCAACTCGCAAGACCGTGTCATGCGCTTTTTGACCTCTTTTGGATAGGTGTTTTTTATGATTCATAAGTAGGATTGTTCTTAATTTAGCTGATGCATAGACTACTTCCAAAGCAGAAAATAGAAACTATACTTATAGTATAGTAGAATATTTTTACTAAAAAAAAACGGTCTTTTAAGTAGCTTTACTTAAAAGACCGCCGTTATTTTTTCGAGAAAAAGACTATACGACCTTTGTCACTCCTGGAACAGGAATTGGATAATACCCATCTGCATTTGGCATCACAGGTGGATTGGCATTCCAGTCGTATTTAGCTGGCGATAAATCAATATTTGAATTTATAGCGTCATCCCATTCAATGACCTGCCCTGAATAGGTAGCCATTCTTCCAAGAATTGAAGTCATCGTCGCTTTGGCGCCATTCTCTGCATCAGCATATTTGTATTCCCCTTTTGCAACAGCAGCAAACAACAAATCATGTTCTACTTGATAAGGGTTTTTATCATTTTTATCATTATAATCCATGATTTTATAGCCACTCTTTGTCAGAATTACACCCGGTTTTGGTGCAGAACCATTGGTGCCATGAAATGCTTCACTTACCCGATTGGCGCATCCTTTGATATGCCGACATTGACTGGACATGATAGAACCATCAGCGTATTGGTACTCTACAAAATGGTGGTCAAAAATCTCACCATGGTCTTTGCCAGTTCTGACTTCTCGTCCACCCATTCCGCTGGCACGTACTGGATAAGCTTGTTTGACCCAGTTTCCAACATCCAGATTATGAATGTGTTGTTCTGTAATGTGGTCACCGCATAGCCAATTGAAATAATACCAATTCCTCATTTGATACTCCATTTCTGTTTGTGCGGGTTGTCTTTCTCTGACCCAAACCCCTGCACTATTCCAATATACTCTAGCTAGAGTAATATCTCCAATCACGCCATTGTGCAACATTTCTACCCATTCTTGATAGACTTTTTGATAATGTCGTTGTAGTCCAACTACTACATTTAATTTTTTCTTTTTGGCTGCTTCTGCGGCTTTCAATACTCTACGGACGCCTGGTGCATCGACTGCCACAGGTTTTTCCATAAAGACATGTTTATTTTGATTAATAGCTTCCTCAAAGTGGATAGGTCTAAATCCTGGTGGGGTCGCAATGATCACCACATCACAAAGTGCTATTACTTTTTTATATCCATCAAAACCATCAAATTTATGTTCCTCTGGCACATTTATCATTGG
Organism: Caprella mutica; assembly: GCA_947561585.1. Taxonomy (NCBI): domain Eukaryota; kingdom Metazoa; phylum Arthropoda; class Malacostraca; order Amphipoda; family Caprellidae; genus Caprella; species Caprella mutica. Next base: position 29,895 of record CANNZV010004624.1, read on the forward strand.
GCGCATATCCTTGACCTCATCCGTAGACCAATCTTGAAATTCTGCACTATAAATTTTCTTATAGCATTTATCAATATTGTCCTTAAAAGCATCTGCCATGGCGACCAATTTGACGTTTTGTCCAGAGCTTAATGCCTGAACGACTGCTCCTGTTCCTCTTCCTCCACAGCCAATTAGTCCAATTTTTATTTCATCAGAGCCATCAATATGCGCCTTGGCAGCGACTAGGGTGGGAGCGAGCATCATGCTGCCAGCTACCAACCCAGAGGTTTTGACGAAGTCTCTACGTTTGATTCCTGAATTGTTTTTGATTTTTCATAAGTTGTTATTTTAGAATTAATGGTTGTTTATGAGTAGGCATCGTATTTTTCGGTGTCAAAGTGAGATGTTTCATCGGGAAAGAAGTTGAGCAGATTTAAGCTATTTATGCTGTGATTTTACAGTGTCAAGCTCATTTAATAAATTGCTGTTTAATCGCCTAAGACTAATAACCAAAATGCATCTCGCTCTGCTTGAGTCGGTTGTTTAGCAGGTTTGACGAGTCTAAAACCGACAAAAGGAGAATCTGTATTCCACCAAAAACTTTTGGGGATTTGTGGGTCTCTTTCTTTCCATTTGCTACTAGACCGAATCCGTGCGGCACAACGATGGTCTTCTTTGGAGTCATCCCAACTGCCCCCTCTAACGGTTCTAGGGTGTAGTCGTGTTGGCTGAATCCAAGGATTTATTTCTGTTGCCATCTCTGCGGCAATAGTCGCATAAGCATCCTTTTTGTATTGGTCAAGTGTCCATTCCGACACATTTCCTAGCATATCGTAAAGTCCCCATGGATTGGGTTTTTTAGTACCAATCTTATGGTATTTTTCAGAACTATTACCGTAATGCCAAGCATAATCATCAATCAGCTCTGTATCATCTCCGTAATAATAAGTGGTGGTAGTACCTGCTCTACAAGCATATTCCCACTCTGCTTCGGTTGGTAATCGATAAAAATCTCCCGTCTTATCCGACAACCATTTACAATATTGTAAAGCAGAAAACTGAGTCATACTCACTGCTGGAAAGCCTTCTTTTCCCATACCAAAAGTGGGGTCTTCGTAAGGTGGACTTGGGCGAGCGAATGCGTCTGCATCCCAATCTTCTCTACCTTCTGGCGCTAAATCCAGCTCTTTTTCTCTAAAAATATTGAACTCATCAAAGGTGACTTCGTGTACGCCGATATAAAAAGATTCAACTTTTATGTTCATTTGAGGACCTTCATCTTCTTCTCGGTTCTCTTCGTTAGCTGGACTACCCATTTGGAAACTTCCAGCAGGAATCAGCGCCATCTTGAAACGTACTTCCGTAGATGGAATTTTTGTATCAATAATTTCACTAGTGGCTGCTTTGACGGTTGCTTTTGCGGTATCAGCAGCAGTAGCGATTTTATTTTGACCAGTAGTGGCACAAGCCCCGAAGGAAAACAGTAGGATAAAAAGTAAAAAGTGCTTAAACATATTTTTTTAATGATTATTGATTATAGGTAAATGCATCATTTACCATTTACCATTTATTGAGTATATCTAAATTCAAAATTTACAGCGATATCATCTCCGCAAACGATTTGTCCAAACATTGCAGAGGGTGGTTCTATGTCAAATTGGCTAAAAGTCAATGGTTTACTGCCTTTTAAAATAATGCCATTAGCTGTTTTTTGACCAGCAACTTCTATCTCAATTTCTTGGCTAAGCCAACCATATTGAGGATACCTTTTGAGGTTAAAGTGAAATTTCCAGTTGCATCTATCTCCGACATGGTAGCAGGTGTATTTTGTTGGAATGTAATGATTGGATTTTCCGTACTTTTTAAAGCATCGGTGATTTTTTTATTCATGGAAGCACCACGACCACCATCCATACTATTGACAACTACACCAAACGAAAAGCTATCAATGGTGTTGTTTTCAGAAATAATTAGCTCAGTAGGCACATTCTGTACCTCGTTAACAGCTACGGTCCAACCATGTAAGGTGGAAGTGCCAGTAACAGTGATTTGGGTAGAACTATCAGTTGCTAATTGGTAAGATTGAGCATTTGTCAAATTTGTAAAAACAAGATTCAACATTAAAAATAAAGTGGAAATATAAAGTGATTTCATGTTTGATTACTATTTTCTCTTTTTATAATTTCTGTTTTAAGCTTTGTTAGCTTGTAATAATACCCCGCCAATAGCCCTGCTAATAACTTATGATTCCTATTATTGTTGGAAGAAGATGGAACATAGAGCCTTGTGCTTTCGCATAGCCACTATAACCAATAATTATTAGAAGGGAAATTATAAAAGTAATAGAAGAACGCTTGAATCTTTGTTCTACTTTATGGTATTCCTTCTCCAAGACTTCATTACTTAAGTTTTTAATTTTCATGGTTGCTTAATTTTTCAATTTCATTCTTTGTTATATTATCTAAAATTACAGATATATTGTTTTTTTTCAAAGTCAGAAATTGGCCAAAGCCGTTAAGGTTATTATAAAATTTATAGACCTTGACTAATAATTCAGCACAAATCATTTATCATTCAATGCTATTCTATTATCAATCTCCTTCCATAACGCCCTTGGCAGTATAATAAACACCTGCTGCAAAGAAGAACCCGACAAGCACCAAAATCCAAGTAGCCATTGTTGAAATGCTAGCACCTGCTAGTCCTACTTGTAAAAAGAATAAACCAACTATAAATAATAAGAATACGCCTAGCACAATATTCAGTACTGCGCCCATATCGTTGATTTTTACCGTATTCGATGATTTGGATACTTCTTTCACAAGGGCTTCTTTTTTATAAGTTTTGGACGCTAAATAAAAGCAGATTAAAGAGATAGCTCCTGTTACCCATGTAGAAGTAAAAGCATATTTTAGCGATTCATTTCCATAAGTATCTTGAAATAAATCACTTAAGAACCCAATAACTACAGGGCCTAAGCCTAATCCAATGAAATTTAGGAAAAGGAACAAAATGGCAGAGGCCAAAGCTCGTTTTTTCGCATCCACTAGGTTGTGAGTCACTGCGATACTTGGCCCTAAATAAAGTGCCGTTAAAAGGGCAGTAAAAAAATAGGCAATTAAAACCCAAGTTACATCCAATCCAAAAAAGGCATAATAAGAGAAAGGGTAATTTAATAATCCTGCAATAATAGGAATCCACATATAATAACGAAGGTCTTTTTGCCCAAATTTATCCGCAAGGAATCCACCAGCAAATGTACCTATGATACCACCAAAACCAGAGGTAAGTCCTAAGGCTACGCCAATATCTTGAACAGGCATTCCATGGACTCTTGCCAAAAATGGGGCATAGAAATTACCAACGCCATAATTGCCAAATGTGTGAAAACCACAACCAATAGCGACAAACATAAAGGTCCGCTTAGACATTAATGTCCTTATTACATCCCAAAAAGATGTTTCTTCAGGTTGTTTTATAGTAGCTACTGCAGCATCAGAATGACCTTTAGGCGGTTCTTTGACAGTAAATAATAATAATAAGGCATAGATGATACCCGGAATCCCCAAGGCATAAAAAGCCATCCGCCAGCCATAAGTCGCATCTATCCACCCACCTATAGAATAACCTGCCAAAATCCCTACATAAATCCCTACTGAATAGATAGACAAAGCAGTAGCCCGTTGATGTGATGGGAAATAATCCGAAATCATCGAATGCGCTGGTGGACTTCCTCCTGCTTCGCCCACACCTACACCGACTCTTGCCAATAATAGTTGTATAAAGTTGCCCACTGTTCCAGAGATTGCTGTCATTCCACTCCAAATAGCAAGGGAAACAGCGACTACATTCCGACGATTATTTTTATCTGCAAATCTTGCAATCGGCAAGCCAAGTGTTACATAAAAAACGGCAAAGGCAAAGCCTGTCAATAAGCCTAACTGGGTATCAGATAATCCTAATTCCCTTTTATAGATTCTTGGATGATGACCAAGATTTGTCGGTCGATAAAATTGAAAGTATAAACACCTGTTAGGATCAATAGAACGTAGGCTTTATAACGCTGGCTGTAAGTTGGGTTTTCTGTCATTTTTGTATTTGTTCCTTTTGATTAGCTTTTTAAAAATAAAAAAAAGGTCGTGTAATTAGTTTAAATGTGGGTGCATATAACCGAAGAATAAATAGCTTATATTTTTGCTTAACTTAAACTTCGAGAACAAGGTAGTAAATTCACATCCAAAATAAAATTATTTTAGAATTTAATGTCAAAGAGGACAAAATGAAAATTGATATGCTGTGTAAGGAAGTGTATAATTGGATATACTATTGGTTGGTTATGCTAAGAACATGTCTAAGATTCTATCAATTGGCTGCGAACGGAAAACCTGCCTGCTGGCATTGGCTGGTTTTCTCGCTCTCCGTCAATCATGGAAATTTAGACATGCTCTAACTATATTTTGATGGATAGTCCAATTGTGAGCACTGGAAATATCGTTTTTTTAAAGCACAATTAAGTCTAAAATCCGTATGAAAACAAAAAATTGACAAGTTCATCATACTTTCAAAAGTAGTTGACACTTTGAGGCAGTTGAAAACAGTCAACCACTTTGATAAACTTGTAAAAAATCAGGACACAAATTCAAACTTCTCCCCATCAAACAAGCCTTTATCGCTCAATTTGAGCTGAGGAATCACCAATAATGCCATGAAGGAAAGGGTCATAAAAGGAGCCGTTAGTGGGCATTTCATTTCTTTTTTTACAAATTTATCGACTTGTGCATAGGCCTTTGCGGTCTCTTTTCCATCCGCATTGGTCATAATACCTGCTATTGGCAAAGGCAAAACCATCGTTTTACCATCTTTGACGGCAGCAATACCTCCTTTATTTTCAATGATAAGATTGACAGCTTTGGTTAGTTGTTCATCATCCGTACCGACAGCTATAATATTATGCGAATCATGTCCCACACAAGAAGCAATAGCTCCAGATTTAAAACCAAATCCATTAATAAATGCTACGGCAGGGACTGCATCAAAATATCGGTTGACAACTGTCAATTTAAGTATATCTTTTTTTAAGTTAGGAACTATAAAGTTGTTTTTAATAGTCGGCAAGGCAAAGAAACTGTCTGTCACAATTTCTTTGTCAATGACTTTTATGACTCGCTGTTGTTGATTAGATAGTTTGGCTGGTACTTGAAAGTCCGTATGTTTTTTTAAAGAAGTATTAAACTTATTGATATGGGTGCACTTACTTTTGGAAAATTAACTGCTCCATTCTTCGATACACACATTCCATTTATATAGGTTGACTTAACTTTAAAATCTTTTAAATCATCAATTATAATAAAATCTGCATCATCCCCGATATTTAGCAAACCGACCTCTAATCCGTAATGATTTACTGGATTGATGCAGGCAGCTTGCAAGACATTAAATAAATCATGTCCATCTCTTATCGCCCGAGCTACCAGTTGGTTGATATGTCCAAGGATTAAATCATCAGGGTGTTTGTCATCAGAACAAAGCATAATTTCATTAGGATATTGGTCAATGAGGGGATGTAAAGCTTCATAATTTTTAGCAGCGCTGCCTTCTCTTATCAAAATTTTCATGCCTTGTTCCAATTTTTCTAATGCCTCGGCATAGGTGAAGCATTCATGGTCTGTACTAATGGCCAGCGGCAATATATTTGGTGGCGTCAGTACCTCGCAATCCAGGAGCGTGTCCGTCAATTGGTTTGCCTAATTCTTTGGCAATGGCAATTTTTGCCATTACAGAAGGGTCCTCGAATAGTACCCCCCGGGTAATTCATCATTTCTGCTAAATACTTGATATCTGGATTTTCCAATAATTGTCTGACACCTGCTACATCAATAGTGGCTCCTGCGGTTTCAAAAACAGTGGCAGGGACACAAGAAGGTGCGCCAAAATTGAACTTCAAAGGTGTTTTTTTGCCATTGTTTATCATATATTCTACCCCTTCAGTCCCCATCACATTAGCAATCTCATGCGGGTCAGAAACAGTGGCGACAGTACCATGCAAGACTGCTAAACGTGCAAATTCTGAAGGCACCAGCATGGAACTCTCTATATGTATATGTGCATCTACAAAGCCAGGAAGTAGAAAATGGTCACTTTTACCTACTGTCGGTTGTATATTTTTAATCTTTCCATTTTCGATAGTCACCATTCCATGAAAAATGGAGCGATTGGGTATATCAATAATATTACTTGAGATGGTCATTTATAATGGAATTTATGTGGAATTATTATTAATTTCGTCATTGTGTAAGCGCATGGTTTGAAAATATAAGATTGGAAAATCAGTTACTTATAGTTTTCAGAATGGAGCTATTTAAAACATGCGCTAATTTTTTTTCGACTGCACAATCTCCCAAAGAACCTTAAAAGTATTACCAGTACCTATAATTAAATGAGCTTAATCGAAAACTGGATACATATTTTCGAAAGTCAGGATGAAGTAGCCATTTTCCCATTTTTAAAAGGGTTAAATGCTGCTCAAAAGAAGACCTTACTTCCTCAAATTAGTAAGACCGCTCGGGCCTATTTGGTACTCAAAGATAGGCTAATTAATGGTAAATATTTCTATACGATAAAGGCTTCTCGGAAACAAAAAAGAATTCTTAATTATTCTCTTTTTGTTATTATCCCCAATTTGCAATCTACTAGTTGCAAGTGGCTGGAAATTAAGCTGATACTAACGCCTGTTGTTCTTGATGAAATACTAAATTGGTATTGTCCTATATGGTTTTCTGATTACCTTAATCAAGCAGCAGAATCTGATTTTAGGTCATTGCCAGCTTCTTATGATTTGGTGATGGATATGGCAGAAAAGAAATATATTCAACCAAGTGAATTATTAATTGCTAAATTATTGATTCCATTCATTTATTCTGTGTCCCCAAATCAGAAAAAAGTCTACCAATTTCAACCTGAACAACTACTTAAAAAACCGTATACGTTAAAAAAACACTTTTGGTATCTATTTGAGTACCCAACTAAAATTTATCGTAGCAAAATTTTATTGCCATTAAGCGCCAACCAATCACGAACCTAAAGAAAATTGGCATTTTGTAATCAAGAAATATGTAGAATCAGGGGATATTGACCGAATCAAATTATTAAATGCTTGTTTGCATACCATCAGTAAATCTACCTTTAATAAATTTGCCATAAGCTGGTTTGTCGGGATTATTGATTTGATAAAGCCTACAAAAAGAGAACTCTTAACTGTTCAAGAAGCATTGTTTACTGCCTATAACTTGTCTTATCCTAAAGCGACCAATACCGTCTGGATGCTATTCGAAAAATAGTTGATTCCCCTCAATTTAATGTTGAAAAAAGTCTAATAAGTTTTGAAAAATTATTAGGGTCCAATGCTAAATCTATTGCGCTAAATGCAATGACTATTATAGGAGAAATAGCAGTAAATTATCCCCAAAAACGACAATTATTATGCGAAATAGTTACGAATTGTTTTGGCAATAGGTTTTTTGAAATACAATACAAAGCGGCTAAGTTTATTCAAAAATATGGGCAGGAGCATCAGCAAAAGCTAATTGACTTAATCCGTCTTAATAAATCTAATTTATTCCATACGACCAAGACTATTTTAGGAGATATGCTTGTCGAAGAATTCGGAATATTTTCGATTCAAAAATATTGATAATCAAGTGTTTGGAATAGGAAATGAGTTGTTGGATGAGGAAGCGAAGATAGTTTTGATTAACAATTTTGATGAATTTGTTGATTTATCGTTAATCGTTTTTGATAATAAAGCACCTTATCATTTTGACCAATTTCTTGCCAATTTATTAGTTTTTCAAAAAGAAATAAAAGGAAAGAGCATTCTCAAATTGATGCCATTATTTCGACGAGCTTACCAATTGGTTTTTAATGAATTACCAAGCAGCCACGGGATGTTGGATAATATATTAGCCACCTTTCTAGTGGACTATACCGATTTATTAATCAGTCAATACCCAGAGGATAATCAAGGCTTACGCACCTTGTCAGTCAGTTATTTAGAAAAAGGATTTTTTGTCAACGACCATAGCACACCATTTCATATAGAAGATACCCATTTGAAGCGTTGGTTTAATCCTACAGACCCATCTCAGGTTTACACACCGATTAAATTGCTTTTGGAAGCTGCATTATTGTATTTGCAACAAGCTCAAAATTTACCTTTACTATCCACACCCACTCATTCGCCGAGTTGGATACATCCAATGATTTTGGTAGAAAGGTTGATAGAGTATCAAGAACATCAAATCGTTCCGAATACTATAGACTTACAAATAGCGATGTCAAGAGTTGTTTTGGAAACAACACCATCCATTTTAAAATTAGTGGAACACAAACTTCGTGGACATTATTCGCATTTACTCAAATATTTATGGAATCCAAATGCCGAATTTCCGATGCAGGACCTATCGAATACCAATTCACCTGCATTCTACGAGTGGATGGTTGCCGCCATCACTAAAAGTAGGGGCTTACCTGAAAAGGTAGCTTCTTTGCCATTGATGGATATGTCTACTAATGTATTACGGGTAATTATAAATGGATGATTTTTTGGGAAGAGCGACAAATGGATAAATGGAAGTATACTAAAAAAAAATATGAGCCTATTGGCAAATCATTCATTCACAGGGAATTACAGATAAAATTGCCAAAAGACATTAATGTGGAAAGCCATGTTGATTTTCTATATCAATATTTTTCAGGTAGTACCAAATCATTTCGACCCAATATTAATGATGTCAAGAGATTATTGGGACTTTTGCCAAATAATCCAAGTCCGTTAATAGCTTTATTGGTTGCCGATAATTTAAAATATGATACGTTTCGGAAGCCACTTTCTAAAAATAAGGTCGTAGAAATGGTAGATTGGTTGGCAGAGCAAAATCAGCTAAAATATACACCACCCATTCATTTATTCCTAGCAACTGCAATAGTAAGTGCGGATTCGAAAATCAGGCAAAAGGCAAGTAACATTTGGCAAAATTTAGTAGCTAAAAAACAGCTAGAACCAATCATTTTCGGAACAATTTTAGGTCGATTAAAGAATAGAGAATGGGTACCTCTAAAAAGATTTACCAACTTGGCTCAAAACCATTTATTGAATATCTCACAGCTTCATAATAAGGCATTAGAAATAACGATTGCCCATTTATTAGCTAAATTACCACCGATTCCAATAAAACATACCAAACAATTATTAATACTTTATCGGGAGTTATTAGCTAGTAATCAGTCTGAATTAAAAACGAGAGACTATTGGTATTATTGATTTTGTGGGAAGAATCTCCAAATTTGAGAAGCGTTTTAAAAACCTTAAGGAAATACGTACTTTAGCGAAACAAAGCGGGTAGTAAAGACTTTAGTCTGTCTCGTTCAAAAGCCTTCCAGCTTTTAAAAAATACAAAAAATAAAACCGTCAATAATGATAAATAGAAAAGTAGACATCACCCTAATCGGTGCAGGAATCATGAGTGCAACCCTCGGCATCCTATTAAAAAAACTAATGCCCGGTGCGACCATAGGCATTTATGAAAGATTGGATAAGGTCGGTGCAGAAAGTTCAGATGCATGGAATAATGCAGGTACAGGGCACTCTTCTTTTTGTGAATTAAATTACACTCCAGAAAAAGAAAATGGGCAGATAGATTTGAGCAAGGCATTAAAAATAGCCAACTCTTTTGAGGTGTCTAAGCAGTTTTGGGCATACTTGAACGAAGAAGATTTATTTCCTAGTAATCAGTCATTTATCAACGATATTCCGCACATGAGTTTTGTGACGGGAACGGAGAATGTTCGTTTTTTGCAAAAGCGATACAAAGCAATGTGTAAAAATGCCATTTTTGAAGATATGGTATATTCAGAAGACCATGGACAGATAGCAGATTGGATACCATTGATGATGGAAAATCGAGTACATAAGCACAAGCTGGCGACCACTCGAATGGATATCGGCACAGATGTTAACTTTGGAGCTATTACCCGAGGTATGATTAATTATTTGGAGCAATTGGATGGCGTATCGGTGCATTTAGGTCATGAAGTCCAAGACTTGACCCATTTAAAAGATGGCACCTGGAAGGTAGATATGGAGGATTTGAACTCAGGAGAGGAGGTAGATGTATTCAGTAAATTTGTATTCATAGGCGCCGGAGGAGGTTCCTTAACCTTATTAGAAAAATCGGATATACCAGAAGGTCGAGGATATGGAGGATTTCCAGTCAGTGGTCAATGGCTAAAGTGTAATAATCCAGAGGTAATTAAACGGCATAGTGCTAAAGTATATGGAAAAGCAGCAGAAGGAAATCCACCAATGTCGGTACCTCATTTAGATACAAGATGGATGGATGGAGAACAAGGATTATTATTTGGTCCATATGCTGGATTTTCGACTAAATTTTTAAAAAATGGCTCCTACTTTGACTTACCATTCTCTATAGAAATGCACAACATATGGCCGATGCTAAAAGCAGGTATTAACAACATTGGCTTGACCAAATACCTTATCAATCAGGTGACACAATCTAAGGAAGAACGGTTTGCGTTTTTGCAATCCTATTATCCAGACGCTAAGATGGCGGATTGGGAATTGAAGATAGCAGGACAAAGAGTGCAAATTATCAAAAAAGACGAAAAAGAAGGCGGAAAATTGCAATTTGGAACGGAAATAGTGGCTTCCGCCGATGGTTCATTGGCAGCTTTATTGGGTGCTTCACCAGGTGCATCAACTTCGGTATCCATTATGCTAAACGTACTTGAAACCTGTTTTGCCAAGGAAATGAAATCTAAAAAATGGCAGAAAATACTCAAAACCATGATTCCAACTTATGGCGTTTCCTTGAATAACCGACCAGGGTTATTGCGCAAGATTCGAGCATGGACTAGTGATATTTTGAAGCTAGTGGAATGAATAGTAAATATGAAAAGATGGCGAAGGTGTTTTTTATCTTGACTAACTCTACTTTGGGACTTTAGGAATTTTTCATCGGATGACAATAGGCATCCGATGAAAAAATGCTTCCAATCGGATGACTATCGTCGTCCGATTAGAGGCATTAGCCTTAAAGTGCCAAAGTAGAGCTAACCGCTAGAAAGAAAATATATTTTACGTTTCTTTCTGATATTAGTAAAATTGTACTATTTTCACCAAAGAAGCACCTACTTTACTGGTAGTTTTAAGCTTTTATCTTTTAATTAATTTCTTCATCATTCCTAAGCAAAATTTATGCAACATCTAACCAAATACGGCATATTCTGTGTCGTCTTTAGCTTACTCTTTATAAATTGTCAATCAGAACCTTTAGAAAAAGGGTCTGTTGAACACATTCAATCCATCACCAAAGCCATTGATGATGAGACTTTAATAAAAGCGGATATAGATGGAGATTGGTTGACTTATGGTGGTAATTATCAAGAAGATAGATACAGTCCATTAAACCAGATTAATAAAGAAACTGTAAAAGATTTAAGCCTAGCATGGTCCCTTGATTTGGGCGTGCGAAGAGGTATAGAAGCTTCTCCAATTGTAGTTGATGGAATTATGTATCTGACAGGACCTTGGAGTGTGGTTTGGGCAGTTGATTTGCGCAAAGGTGAAAAGATTTGGGAATTTGACCCAGAAGTGCCAAGAGATTATGGGGAAAAAGCTTGTTGTGATGTGGTAAATAGAGGAGTGGCTTTATACAAAGGAGCTGTTTTTGTTGGAACCATTGATGGACGACTTATTTCTTTAGATGCAGCCACGGGTGCTGTCAATTGGGATAAACTGACGATAGATAAAACTAGAGATTATACGATTACTGGAGCGCCAAGAATAGCCAAAGGCAATGTCATTATCGGAAATGGTGGCGCAGAATATGACGCAAGAGGGTATGTTACTGCCTATGATGCAGAGACAGGAGCACAAAAATGGCGATTTTATACCGTTCCGGGCGACCCATCAAAGCCCTTTGAAAATCCAATTTTGGAAGAAGCAGCTAAAACGTGGACAGGAGAATGGTGGAAATATGGCGGAGGTGGAACCGTTTGGGATGCCATCGTTTATGACCCTGAAATGAATTCTATTTATTTAGGTGTTGGAAATGGTTCTCCTTGGGACCAATTGCAAAGAAGTCCAGAAGGTGGTGATAATTTATTTTTATCAAGTATCGTAGCAGTTGATGCAGATGATGGTAGCTATAAATGGCACTTCCAAACCACACCAGGAGATACTTGGGATTATACCTCTACTCAACCGATTACTCTAGCTGATTTAGAGATTGATGGAAAGATGCGAAAGGTATTGATGCAAGCTCCAAAAAATGGATTTTTCTATGTGATAGATAGAACGAATGGTGAATTTATTTCTGGTTCTGCTTACACTCAAATAAATTGGGCGACTGGATTGGATGAAAAAGGCAGACCAATAGAAGCACCTTTCGCTAGATATACAAATCCAGGAGAAAATACAGTCATTGCACCAGGGGCCTATGGCGGTCATAACTGGCAGCCACAAGCTTTTAATCGAGAGACTAAGTTAATGTATATTCCAAGCCATACGGCAAGTATTACCTTCTCTCATGAAACAGAGGATACTTACAACAAAGTGGCAAGAGGCGGTTCTGGTACTGGGTGGAATGTAAGTTATGCAGACAAATTATATAAACCTTTTGGTGCAGGTTCTGCGGGTGCTCCAGACCCTATGAAGCCTTATGGAAGGACCATCGCATATGACCCTGTGACTCAAAAAGAAGTATGGGCAGTTGAGCATCCTTTAACGCACTGGAACGGGGGAATTTTGACCACCAAAGAACTTGTTTTTCAAGGGGATGCTACGGGGCAATTTACTATATACGATGCAAAAGATGGGAGCAAATTATGGCAAAAAGACTTATTGACGGGAATTATTGCGCCTCCTATTACTTATACCGTTGATGGCGAACAATATGTGTCAGTGGTAGTTGGTTGGGGTGGTATTATCGGTTTGACTCGTAAATTCACCAAAAACGTACATCCTGGACGTATTTTTACCTTCAAATTAGGTGGAACTGCCGAGATGCCAGCAGAGATGGTCAATCCTCCAGTAGCGTCTTTGACTACATTGCCACATACAGGACAGCCAATTCAAGTGGGTAGAGGACTTAATATATATATCAAATTTTGTTTGACTTGCCATGGTGATGCTTTTGGTGCAGGTGGTGGCGCTTTACCAGATTTGACTTACTCATCGGAAGGGGTATTCAAGAATCATAAAGAAATTATTTTGAATGGGGCTTTGGTAGCAAATGGTATGCCCAATTTTGAAGGTCGTTTGACTGAACAAGATGTAGAGGATGTCGGGCATTTTTTAAAATATACTTCAGAAACGCTGCGTAGTGGCGCAGACCCTGTGACACTTTTAACCAATTTAGCTGGAATGCAGTATATGGCAGATACAGCACCTCGGAAAGATTAATATTATAATCGTTACAAGCCTTAAAGCCCTGTTAGATTTTATGATTTGACAGGGCTTTACTTTTTAATAAAAGCGAGCCAAGAAAATAATATTAATTCTCATACAAGTTATTTTCTGCACAAATGTGGCAAGAAATAGTTCTAAAGTATTGATATCAAAGAGGTCAGAGGTCAGACCATGAAGAATGCAATTCTGAACCCGAAGGGAAGGGCTGCTACATTTTTCTGTCAGAAGTCAGACCTACGGCTTTGACTACAAAGCAAATCTGACCTCTGACAGTTTACGAAGTAAACGGTCTGGCTTCTGACTTCTATGGTAGCGGCTTTGCCGCGTTAGGAGTTTGAAAAATAAAAATATATAATCCGTTGTCTTTTAATTATCCGTTGTATTAATTTTTCTGCCATGGATAATTAAAGGACAACAGCTTTATTAATTTATTTGCTAAAGCGCTAAACATCGACTCTTATTTTTTCAAGTAGTTATATATTTCTTTTTTGACTTCTCGTTCGCCCTAATAAAAAATCAATTTATTTTGCTTGTCATAGTGTTATGCGTGATGTAATATTTTGAAAAACTTTCTTTTAAATTTAGAGTACATATAGTAATTTAAAGGCTTATATAAGCGTAGGACTATTTAATTTATAATTTTTAAAAATCTAATATGAAAAAACACTTACTTATATGCTTTTTATTGAGTGCGTTTTTGGGCTATGGTCAAAATTTTCCAGATGAAATGCGTCTTTCGTCAGATGGCACCCAACTTCAATTAGGAGGCCAATCTACTTCTGGTTTATATAATGAAAGTAAAATCCGTATCATAGAATTGACTTTTCCTAATGAAAATTTTTTCATAGAGTTGACTGATGCAGGTGACAACGATGTCATGGCGTCAGTTACTATTGATGGCGAAATATTCGATAGTGTTGGTGTTCGATTTAAAGGAGCAACTTCAGATTTTAGAAATGATTCAGAGAAAAAATCCTTTAATATTTCAATGAATGCTTTTATTGAGAATCAAGATGTTAGAGGATATGAGACCCTTAATTTGAACGGAAATTACGAAGACCCGTCATCTATCCGTGAAATTTTATTCAATCATATTGGTAGATATTATACACCGGGATTGAAAACGAACTTTGCCCAATTATATATCAATGGAACTTATTGGGGACCCTATGAAAACGTTCAGCAACTTGATGGAGAGTACACCAGAGAGTGGTTTATGAGTAATGATGGTACTCGATGGCGTGCGGAGAATGAAGCTTCTGCAATAGTTGGCGGCGGCGGTCCAGTCGGCGGTGGCCCTCCAAATGGCGGTCCAGGTGGCGGCGGTCCTCCAAATGGCGGTCCAGGTGGCGGTGGTGGTGGACAATTTGGACAAGGCATGTCAACGCTCAATTTTTTAGGAGCAGATACTGCCTATATCTCAAATTATGCCCTTAAAAAAACGGAGAAAGAAAAACCCATGGATTGATTTAGCCAATGGGACAGAGCAACTCAATACTTTACCTACTGATAATGATTTATACGACAACTTAAAAGACTATTTAGATATCGATAAATCACTTTGGTTTCTAATTCATGAAAATTTATTTACAGATGCTGATGGTTATATCAATAAAGGGGGCTCAGATTATTATGTCATATGGGAAGCAGAAACAGGCCGTCTAATACCTTTAGAGTATGATGGTAATAGTGTGATGCAATTCCAAGAAACTACATTTTGGGACCCGTTTTATAAAGAAGACGAAGTAGATTTTCCTTTGATGAACCGCCTTTTTGCTAGTGATGATTTAAGACAACGGTATTTAGCCCACTATCGAGTAGTTTTAGAAGATTACTTTACCCCGGAATATATGGATGAATTGATTGATGCTTATGCAGCACAAATTCGAGAATCCATCAATAATGATACTAAACGGATTACCGAACCTGCGGAATTTGAAGCGGAGCTTATCAATTTAAAAAATCATGTTAGAGCAAGACGAGATTTTTTGTTGAACAATGCAGAAATGAAGGCACAAGGCGCGACTATTTCCAATGTTTCAACGGTAACTACTGCCCCTAATACTGGAGAAAATGTCGAGATAACAGCAACTATTTCTGACGATGTAGCCACAGAAAAAGTCCGTTTATATTATGGAGAAGGCTTGGTTGGCACATTCAATAGGGTAGAAATGACGGCTAATGGAAACGGTACTTATTCAGCTACCATTCCAGGTTTTTCAGCGGGTAGTTATGTTCGTTACTATGTGGAGGCAATTGCTGGAGATGGAGCTAATACAGTTACTTTCTCACCGAGGGGCGCAGAACATGATGTGTTTGTGTATCGAGTTAATTTAGGCATGACCGCTGAAAGTGATGTGGTAATTAATGAATTTATGGCTTCTAATGATGCAACAGTAGCTGACCAAGATGAAGAATTTGATGATTGGATAGAGTTGTACAATACTACGAATGCAGCTATTGATTTGACTGGATATTTCCTTTCTGATAATTCCGAAAACTTGGATAAGTATGATATTCCAGACGGAACTATTATTCCAGCCAATGGCTATTTGATTGTTTGGGCAGATGAAGACGGGATGCAAGAAGGGTTACATGCTAATTTTAAATTATCTGCTGGCGGCGAAGAATTATTTCTACTCAATTCAGATACAGCGATTATTGATGAAGTGACCTTTGGAGAACAACAAACCGATGTGTCTTATGCTAGAACACCCAATGGCACAGGCGCATTTGCCTTTAAAACGCCAACTTTTGGAACCAATAATGATGATGGAACAACTGGCCTAAATGATGTGGAATTTGGTTCGAATAGCTTATCAATTTATCCAAATCCTGCTACCAATAATTTTGTATTGGAATTATCGGATAAAACGATACAGGAATTTACTATTGAGATTTTTGATGTTTATGGTCGTTTGGTTTACCAACAAGAAGGTAACACGCTAAAGCAACAAATTAATACAGCTAGTTTGGCAGAAGGACTATATTTTGTGGTGGTGAATCAGCAGGTAGGAGAGAAGCTGATGATAGTGAGATAGGCTATAAATATGCATACTTTTTATTATGAGCATGTCTAAATTTCCATGATTAAGCGAGGGTGAGGAAACCTGCCTAGCCGGGAGGTTAGTTTTATCACTCGCAGCCAATTGATGGTATTTTAGACATGCTCTAAAAGGTTTTGGACCACAAAAGATAATAAGACCACGAAAGATTTTTACAAAAGAAAATTTATCTACACTCTGCTCTCAATTCTGAATAATTAAGAAAACACCCGATACTCCCGCAGCAACCAAATAATTACTAAAAACGCTACAAATGCCCCAATCATCAATCCAATTTTGACATAAGAAATCGGTTTTTGTCCACCTGCTCTCCCTGTCTGTCCGTTGATTGTAAAATGATAAGTCTTACCCATATATTGATAAGAAGCAATCCAAATTGGGAGGATGATGTGCTTAAAAGTCAAGTTAGTTTTAGTGCTATGGATGTGCAGATTTCGTTGTTCTTCTCCACCTAATTGAGCAGCACACATATTCCTTATTTTTGCATCCATAATCATTTCTGCTTGGTGATAGCCTTTTTCTACATCTACACTATACACTTCTGCTTCCCAATTAGATAATAATCTTGGGTCAAAATTGACAACTTCGTTGGTGTTAAAAGGTAAAATTTTGTTCATGTGCCGCTGTGCTAATCCGCCCGAAGCAACTACCTGAATATCATCGAAAAAATGGCTTAAATGACCACCACCACTTCGCCACTGAATTTGCTGCTGTTGGGCTTGTACTTGACCACCTCTACGCATTCGAGGAGCTCGATTGACAAAAGTACCTGCTTGTCCACTCCATTTAGATTCTGTCTGTGCATCATAGGTCCAAAAGGGAATATAAATACCATGTAGACTATCCATTTTAGCCAATCGCTTTAACTTACTGGGATGAAAAGCACCTTGTTTTATCCATTTTTCAAAAGACTTTTCTGCTTCTAACCGAGAGACGTAAAATGGTATAATACCTTGGGGTTGAAAATATTGATGTTCAAAAGCTTGGGTGTTGACTTTGATGGACCCACAAAATCCACAACTAATCTTTATCTTCTGCGCATCTACCATGAAATTGGCCCCACAGTTTTGGCAGTCAATAACCTTCTTTCCTGCTTTTTCTGGTATATAGGTTGGCGCTTCTGTAATCGCATCTTCCAAACATTGTTCAATAACTTCGTCATTCGATTTATCGACAGCTTCTTTATACCCACAATGGTCACAAGTAATCTTTTTATGCTCTGCTGAATAGCGAAGTTGAGACCCACATGAGGGGCATGGTAGATAATGAGCTTGAATGGGTGTTTGTGTATCGATATTTTCAGGCATATAGTTTAGTTCTTTAATAATTCTACTACTTCTGGGCTGTATTGTTCTGTAAAATTAAGTTTTAAAGCTGTTTTATAAACTATACAGGATAAGGACCCTCTTCAAATTCGTTAGGGTGATACCCTTTTGTTCCAATTGTAAGGGATAAAGGACTACGATAATCTATTCCTTTGCTCAAACAATCTAGCACCCAAGCAAAGTCATATTTAGGTTGCCAACCCAATTCTTTTCTTGCTTTTTCATTGACATAAACTCGACCAATAGAAGGAAACATTTTCCATTGTTGATTGGCATAAGTTAAAGAAAAATTAGGGTAAATGGATTTTAGAACTTCTGGTGCAGCTAATTCTAAAGTAGTTAAATCTTTTTGTGAAAATGGGGTAGTAGCACTGATAATATACTCGCCAAAACCAATGGTACTAGCTTTTTCTATAGCAATTAAATGAGCATCTACTACATCTTGAATGTCTACTCTTCGATAAAGTAATTCATTGGCTTTAATGTTGGCATCTTCATAATTTGTACGCATAGTTTCATTATCATCTGCTTCAGCAAAGAAACGAGAAGTCCGTAATATTATACAAGATAATTGATGCGTCTTATGAAATAATTGACAAAAGTTTTCTGCGGCGATTTTTGTAATGCCATAAATATTTTTGGGAATTGGGACTAATGCTTCAGTTACCCAGACTGCTCCTTCATTTTGACTTGGTTGCATGGCTTCTCCAAAAGTACTAGTGGTGCTAGTAAAAATAAATGATTTTACGTTTTCTTTTACCGCTGCTTCTAATAAATTAAGTGTTCCCGTAATGTTCGTGTCTATAAATTCTTGTTTGTCATGGGTAACTATATGCGGTTTATGTAAAGTGGCAGTATGCAAAACGACTTCTACATTTTTCATGCAAGCTTGAACAAATTTTTTATCTGCCAAATTCCCTACTCGATGCGTAAATTCGCCCGCTATTTTATCTGTTCCAATTATTTTATGCTTGGTTTTATTGAAGGCCATAGACAAAGCTGTTCCTAAATGCCCACTACTTCCTGTAATTAGAATTTTCATTTTTAAATAATTTATTAGCATGGATTCCATAAGAAAAACCTAAATTTACTAAAATTGGTCAAATGTTCAAAAAAGAGAATCTTTGAACTAGCTGGAAACTACCAACTACCAACTATTAACTACTAATTGTCATTTAATGAGAAATATAAAAAATATTAACCTCGATGACTTAATAGAGGCTGGCATTATAGATGAAGCTACTGCCACAAAAATAATAGCCTTTCAAGCAAAGCAAGCTGAAAATGCTCCCAATAGACTCGGCATAATCTTGAGTGTGCTTGGTGCAGCTTTGGTAGGTTTAGGAATTATGCTCATCGTCGCCCATAATTGGGACAACCTAAGTAGACCGACTAAAACCTTCCTTGCTTTTTTACCAATGATTATTGGACAGATTGCTTGTGCTTATGCCTATTTTAAACGTCGAACAGATAGTGCGTGGATAGAAGGCTCTGCAACTTTTTTGTTTTTTGCAGTTGGTGCCTGTATCGGTATGGTCAGTCAAATTTATAATTTAGATGGCGAATTAGGGAGTTTTCTGCTGACTTGGATGTTGCTGATGTTGCCACTTGTTTATGCCATGAAATCCTCTATTCTTTCTATCCTCTATATCGGCGGCATCACATGGTATGCTACCAATTGTGGGTACGTCAACAACCAGGAGCCTTATCTTTATTGGGGATTATTGGCTGCTGCGATGCCGCATTATTATCATTTATACCAAACCAAGCCTAATGGTAATGCTTTCAATTATCATTCCTGGGCGATAGCTTTATCCATTTTGGTCACATTAGGTACTTTGGCTAGAGGTGCGAGTATATTTATGTGGATAGCCTATGTAAGTTTGTTAGGAGCTTATTTTTTAATAGGAAAATCACCATTTTTTAATAATAAAAAAAGTATCAATAATCCATTTTTAGTACTCGGCTTGTTTGGTACTATTGGTTTATTTTTATCGTTTACCTTTTTCTTTTTTTGGGAAGAAATCGTACGAGAAAAGATGTCGCTTTCTTCCGCCTTCATTCATCAAGAATTCTGGGTAGCCATCCTATTAACTGCCATAGGCTTATATTTATTTATTAAACAAAGAGGCAATATTGGACATGAAGAAACACCTATACCTTATGGCTTTTTGCTATTTATTGTCGTCTTTTTAGTGGGTTATAATTCGCCAATTATTGGGATGGTATTAAGTAATATTTTTATTTTAGGAGTTAGTATTTTTTACATCCACAAAGGAAATAAACGAAACCAACTAGGTGTGTTAAATCTAGGATTGTTGACCCTTACTGCGTTGATAGCTTGCCGTTTTTTTGATTTAGACCTTAGTTTTGTAACTAGAGGTATTTTATTTGTATTGGTTGGGATTGGATTTTTCTTAGCCAATTATCAATTGATAAAGAGGAAGGAGGAGTAACTATGTCCTCGTATTAAACATTAATAAACAATGAGTATTGCCATTCTGACTAACCACAAAGAGTCTTCCGCTTGGAAAAAAGCATTGCAAGCTAAATTACCCAATACAAAAATTGATATTTTCAAAGAATCAAAAGATGCTACGAATGCAGCATTCCTTGTTTGTTGGAAACCTAAAAAAGACCAATTAAAATCTTTTCCGAATCTAAAGGTCATTCAATCTTTAGGGGCAGGAGTAGACCATATCTTTGATACCAATACCATTGCGGATGGCGTAAGCGTGGTTCGCATTATTGACGAACGACTGACCGTTGATATGTGGGAATACACCCTTGCTGCAACGATGCACCATATCAAAGATTTTGGGAAATACAATCGACAAGAAAGCTACACATATTGGCGGCAGCATACTTATAAAACGATACCAGAAACAACGGTCTCTATTATGGGGTTAGGTCAAATAGGTGGGTATGTAGCCAAGCAGTTTGCCAAGCTTGGCTTTAAAACGCAAGGTTGGTCCAATTCTCCAAAGAAGATTAGAAAAGTTAAAAGTTTTATAGGAGAAAAGCAGCTGCCAAAATTTCTAAAAAATACGGATGTTCTAATAAATATTCTGCCTTTAACAGCAACTACTTCAGGTATATTAAATGAAAAATTATTGAGCCAATTACCCAAAGGAGCTTATTTAATTAATGTGGGTAGAGGTGGCCATTTGGTGGAAGGTGATTTGATTCCTTTGATTGATGCAGGGCAATTATCAGGCGCAACATTAGACGTTTTTTGTAAGGAACCTCTTCCCGTGAATCATCCTTTTTGGACCCATCCCAGAATACAAGTCACCCCGCATGTAGCTAGTCTTACGAATGTAGAAAGTGCTGTAAATCAAGTAGTTGAAAATTATCAACGGATGAAAAGGGGAGGCAAGTTATTGAATGAAGTTTCAGCTCAGAAAGGATATTAGAATTGTTACTGATAATCAGGGTTAAAATAAAAGAAATAGCGCAAGAATTTGACCTTTTATTTCCCTCTCCCTTTCGCTGGAGGTCTTCCCGTCGGTTTTTCATCTTTGGGGGTAGGGCTACTACCACTACCGACACCCGCAGGAGGCGCCGAATTGGAAGAAGGTGCTGTGCTACCTCGACCTCTAGTCATGACTAATGTTTTATCCCGAAGGTCTTCAACAGATTTCGGTCGTATCTCAAAATCCCAACTGAATCCATCCAATTTAGGCTGATTGTCTATAATCTGCTTCATTGGGGTGATTTCAGAACTTGGCTGTTTGAAAAATTTGATACGGTCCACGTTATCTTCTTCAAAATATATCAGCATTTCACTACAAATCGTTTTGGTAGCACCGATATAGGCTTTCTCTTCATCTAATGCGTAATAGATGGCTTCTGCATTGCCTGTGACTTTGACTCTATCCAGTTGATTATTTACAAAAAAAGCAACGATGTTTTTTCCTTTTATTTGATTAAAAAATTTCAAATCAGGAGTAGTTACGATAAATGCATTATTGTGTAAATAGATGCGGTCAATACCACCATCTTTCATCTGAATAAATATAGAATCTCCTTTAAATTGAGAGGTATCTGACCACAAAACAGGCGTTTTGAATAGTTTAAATAAGGAGTCTTTAGTGATAAATGCCAACGAATCTGCTACTGCTTGTAAGTCTGTTTTGAAAATACGAACATCTTCAAATGCCTCTAATAGTCGAGTACTATCTACTGCCTCATCTTGGCTAGAAATCAAGGTGTCCGATGCCAAATAGAGTGTGTCTGAATCTATCAGAGTAAGCAATGGTCTTCCGCCTGTCGCTTTGATATAGCCACTTTCTTTATTGTAGTTGGCTAATTCTGCATTAATGGATATATTTTCAATAGTGTCTTGCCAAAATACATTTCCTTGAGCGACACCTAATCCAGTAGCATCGTCAAAATCTAGGGAGTTGGCTGCTAATAATTGTTTCTTATCTACTACTTGGGAGCGGCCAGTTGTTTTGAATGATTCCGTTTCTGAATTATATTGGATGTTTTCTTTTGTTCTTACTACTTGAGTAGAATCTTTAAAGAAAGCATTACCTTCCAGGAATATATCCTCGGTGTCTTCCTCGTATCGTATTACATCAGCAGTGGCAATTTTATCATTTTCCACAAATTTTGCATCTCCTGTTAAAACGATTTCTTTCATAGACCCATCATAGGTAATGGTTGTGGCAGTTGCTTTTTGTGCCCCTTTTACATATTGAGCATTTTTAGTGAACTCTGCCAATTTGGTGTCCATGTCATAAAACCCCTCTTCACAATATATCAAGTTGCTATCTTGGTTAATAAGCGTTGGGCCTAAAAAAGTAACAACTTGGGTAGATGAATTGTATAATAAAGTATCTGCTCTAAGGGTGAAGGTTGTATCATAAACGGTGATGCTATCTTTGAAAAACATTTCATCAGTATTCACAAAAAAGGTCCCTCGTTTACTTACTAGTTTTGTATCTCCTTGGGTAATCAATGCACCCGTTACATAGCGAGCTATTTTAGGGTCTAGTTCGTAGTTTAAATAGCTGGTAAACAGTTGCTTGTTTTTGCTATCCATGACCACATTTCCGAATAGGTCTGCTATTTTTTGTATCTCCTCGATAAACCAAAGAATCTGCGAAAACCTTAAGAGAGTCATTTTGTTGGATAGCGACATTGCCATAAGCAATAATGTTGTTTCCTTGCTTGAATGCGGTGTCACAATACATCATAACACTGTCCTGTTGTAGCTCTACATTGCCCGATAATTTGGTCGTTCTATTTTCCAAGGAATCGGTTTCATTTTCTAATAAATCAGAATAGATAATTTTGATTTCTTTTTTGCCAGTGGTATCGTTTTCTGTGACGGTAACTTTGGCTTGAGCAGAAAGCGATATTGTAGGAAATAATAAGAAAGCAAGACAATAAAATATCCCTTTTACAAGAAGTGAATACTTCGAGTAGTTGTTAAATCCTAGGATATTTTCAGGAATAGGCAAATTAAGATATATTAATTTTGATTCTATGACTTATCCATTAATTACGGAATTTGTCAAAAAGGTTAATTGTTAAAGGAACAATTTTAAAACGTAAAGAAAACAGATTCTATTGGTTTTACCAACGTTAATGATAGGTTATTAATTTGTTGTTTTAGCATAAATTATTCAAATTAGTATCTCCAGACTTTTAATACCCTCCAATAACCTCCAATTCCTTATCTTTGACCAAAATAAAAATATGGTTTACCCAATTACAAAAGTAGCTGTTGTCCAAGCTGCGCCTGTTCTTTTTGATGTAAAAGCGACCATTTCCAAAATGGAAAAATTGGTCAAGGAAGCAGCTAAAAATGGTGCAAAATTAGTATTGTTTCCAGAGACTTTTGTGTCTTGTTATCCAAGAGGTTTGAGTTTTGGAACGGTGGTCGGGAGTCGTACCAAAGAGGGGAGATCCACCTGGTTGCGTTATTGGGAAAGCGCCATTGAGGTATTTAGTAAAGAGTCGGCTGCTATTGGCAAAATTGCGGCAAAATATAAGCTGTATTTGGTAACTGGAGTAACAGAAAAAACACGACATGGAGGCACGCTATATTGCACAACCCTTTATTATGACCCGCAAGGACAGTTGGTTGGCAAACATCGAAAAATTAAGCCCACAGCTGCCGAACGCATCATTTGGGGAGAAGGCGATGGTTCAGATTTGGATGTATATGAAACGGAAATTGGGAAAATAGGAGGACTGACTTGCTGGGAAAATTATATGCCTCAAGCACGGATGCAATTATATGAGCAAGGCATAGAAATATATTTAGCACCGACTGCGGATGGTCGGGAGGTTTGGACTTCTACCATGAGACATATTGCTTTAGAGGGGCGTTGTTTTGTCTTGGGAAGTAATCAGTTTGTCACTAAGGATATGTATCCAAAGGATTTAATGGGTATAGAAGACCTTGATAATCAGCCTGATGTGATGTGCCGTGGAGGAAGTTTGATTGTTGGGCCGTTGGGGGAGATTTTGGCAGGGCCGTTGTATGATGAAGCTGGGATTTTGTATGCGGAGTTGGATATGTCGGAGGTGATTGGGGCGAAGTTAGATTTTGATGTGATTGGGCATTATGGGTTTACAGGATGACAGCTGATGGCCTTATAGAAATCTCCTAACTAGATTAAGAAGTATAGACCCTACAATACTCACCAAAATCATCGTAGTGATTGGAAAGTAAATTTTAGTATTTTCATTATCAATTTTGATGTCTCCAGGCAGATTGCCAATCCATTTCAGTTTGTCGCCTAAAAAATAGAAGAGGACGCCGATAATGACAATTGCTAGACCTGCAAAAATGATGTATTTGGCAGTATTCTGTTCCATGACTTTTGTTTTGATTTTAAACTATTGTTTCTTCTTCATAGATTCTGCAGTCCTTTAAAATATCGGGTGCATTCCAATCATGAGACGATAAATAAACGCATGGGTTACTTTTAACGTATTGATGAACGGTTTTTACGGTCTGTTTGGCTGCCTTATTATTCAGTACTACATCTGGTATTTCATGTTTCAATGTATTTAAGTTATAGGTTAAGTCACCTGCTAGAATCGTGGTATGTTCTTTATTTTTTACCAAAATAGATTGGTGACCAATAGAATGGCCCGGGGTAGGGACGACGACAATATTTCCATCAGAGGTGATTTTTTGAGAACTAGCGAAATTCCCCTCTGGACCATCGGAGTAAGAAATCAGATTGGGCTTAAACCAAATTGGCCAGTTTTTTTTAAAATAACCATTTCCTGCTCCTTTTTTACCACTTGCCATTTCATATTCTGCCTTACCCACATATATGTCAGCATGTTCAAAATGAGAAAGTCCGCCGATATGGTCGCCATGCATATGGGTTAAAATGACGGTTTTTATAGCTGTTGTTTTGAAACCAATTTTGGCTAGTTGGAGGGGGAGTTCCTCTTCTGTTTTTATTTTTGTTTCCACTGCTTTGTGGTATAATCCGCCATCTGGTAAGTAACCTTTATCGTATATTTTAGCCGTCTCTCCAGTGTCCACCAATATTAATCCTTCTGGATGTTCGATAAGCCAACAATAAGTCGGCATCCATTCACCCCATTTATCAGTGAATATCAATTGATATAATCTAGAAATAAGATTGCCGCCTGTGAGTTGAAATTGTTTGCAACGGACGGTACCTGTTTGAAGGCAATGGATTTTCATCTAATATTTTTTCAACAAGATAGGAAAAATTGGAACTATTCAACAAGTTTATTTCATGTTCAAAAGGTGTTGACACTTTGAGGCTGGTTCAAAAGGTCCGTTTTTATATTTGACCGAGGCTTATTATAATTTTTTAGCGGACATGAAAAAAGCCAAGCTACTATTGAAAGTAACTTGGCCCAATGTTATATTTTTAGACATGCTTTATTTACGAGGACCTCAATCCATGTAAATCTAGATTCATTTTAAGCATTTACGTACATCACCTCTTTCACCGCTTTAATAACCTTGCTTGCGTTTGGCATATAAGCATCCACTAAAGTAGGTGCATATGGCAAAGAAACATCCGCAGCATTTACCCTAATAACAGGTGCATCTAAGTAATCAAATGCATGTTTTTGAATCATGTAAGCAATTTCTGCAGAGATACCTGCAAATGGCCAAGATTCATCTACTGCAACAATACGATTAGTCTTTTTGACGGACTTGATAATAGTTTCATAGTCCATTGGTCGTATCGTTCTAAGGTCGATAACTTCCGCTGAAATACCTTCTTTTGCCAATTCATCTGCTGCCTCTAGGCATTCTAAGACGGATTTATTGAAAGATACTAAAGTAATATCTGTACCCGTTCTACGGATTACAGCCTTTCCTATTGGCAATAGTTCCTGTTCGTCTTCTCCTTCTATATAATCAGTCTCCCAAGTACTTCTTGAAAAGGAGTAAGTTCGTTTCCCTGCTACTGTGTTGTCCACTTCTAAAGCATACATCAACTCTGACTCCATAATACAAATTGGGTCATTGTCTCTGATAGCAGTTTTTAACAAAGCTTTGCTATCGAAAGGGTCTATTGAAGAAATAACTTTAAGACCTGGCGTATTTGCCAGCCAAGATTCAAAAGTTTGAGAGTGTTGCTGTGCCAATTGACCAGCAGCACCAGAAGGACCTCTAAACACAATTGGGCAAGCATATTGACCACCTGATTGAGATAAGGTCTTAGCAGCATTATTTACGATTTGGTCAAAAGCCAAAACAGCGAAGTTCCAAGTCATAAATTCAACGATAGGCCGCAAGCCATTCATCGCTGCACCTACACCGATACCTGCAAAACCTAGTTCGGCGATAGGTGTATCGATGACTCTTTTTGGACCAAACTCGTCCAACATGCCTTTACTTACTTTATAAGCCCCATTATATTCAGCAACTTCTTCTCCCATCAAAAAGACATTTTCGTCTCTTCTCATTTCTTCTGACATAGCCTCTCTAAGTCCATCTCTAAGTGTTAACTTTTTACCCATAATTTCTAGTAGTTGGTAATTATTATTTAAAAATATGGTTCTTTGACAAATCCCGTGAAACAAGTCAATGGATGAGCTCAAACGAAATCTTCCTATCGTCGATTTGCTTAAACTAATCCATTGACCAAGGAATTTGTCAAAGAACGAAAAATATAAAAGCGAAATGTAAAAATAAGGATTTTGTTCTTTAAAATTAGAAAAATTGGCAGTGACCTATGAATTATTTTTGTCTTTTTGAGGAAGATGGTGAAATATGTTTTTTTGGGCGAAAATTCGCTAGTTTTAATAGTGTATTTTAGCATAATTCAAGGCTATTTTTCAAAATTTAGACCAATGATTATCCAGATTAAACCCTCCTTCTTTTTTAGGATAAATAGTATTTAGGGAGCAGGCAATAAATAAGGTACCAGGAGATGTGGTTTTAGTTTGTTTGTATTCGAGACGCTAAAAACGCAGTTATGCCTTTGCATAATGAGTATTTTAGCAACGATGAAGACGGGCAAAATAAAGCTACAGAACTGGTAGGTTATATTTTGCCTGTTCCCTTACTAGTGTCTTTTATCAAAAATACTTTATCTTGTGAAGGAACTAAAACTTAAATTTTTTTTGACAATTTGTGCAAATAATGACAGTAGCCAAGGCATTCTTGCCTGATACCATCATGATATGCTTGCTCAGGTAAGATTGTCTTTGCAAAAATTGTGAAAGAAGCAAATAAACTAAAAATATAAATTATGCGAACTTCTTTTAAAACGGTTGCTAAGGGATTGGATTTTGACTCCTATCCTATGAAGTTATGGGCTAAGGCCAAAAAATATGGTATTTGGGACCCAGCGGCAATAGACTTTACCCAAGACAAAAAGGATTGGGCAAAACTTAGTCATTTAGAAAAAATTTTTATTGCGCGAGTTGTAACACAGTTTCAAGCAGGAGAAGAAGCCGTAACCTTAGACCTACTGCCATTGATTATGGCTATTGCAAAAGAGGGTAGAGTGGAAGAAGAAATGTTTTTAACTTCTTTTCTTTGGGAAGAAGCTAAACATGTGGAGGGCTTTAGTAGATTTATACAAGAAGTGATAGGAGAAGAAATATTTAATGAAGCTAAAAAAGATGCTTTGGTACCAGCTTATCAAACTTTATTTTACGAAGCTTTACCAGAAGCACTCAACAAATTGACTACGGATGCTTCGCCAGAAAATATGGCAAGAGCTTCTGTCACTTATAATATGATTATCGAAGGCGTTTTGGCAGAAACAGG
>CANNZV010004625.1:23-38213 GCA_947561585.1 Caprella mutica
ATTTAATATATATTTATTACTTTTGCAGGTTATAAGGTTATATAAGGTTATTTATTTATTCATCATATTGTTATTTAATTAACTGAAAAAGTATTCAACCAAATTGCCTGAAATTTGTTTGGACCATTGATCATTGTCCAGTAGTAACCATCTGGTAGAATTTTGGAAGTGATCCGGTTAAAAGTCAAGGTCATTTATAACATAAAAAGTATTCAACCATATTGCATGGAACTTGGTGGAACGATTGGTCAATGTGAAGAAACCATTCGGTAATATTTTGGGAGAGATCGGGTCAAAGGTCAAGTCCATTTATAATTCAACAGCTCAAAAATTGTTAATACAAATTGTCTGAAACTTAATGGGACGATTGGTCAATATACAAGAACCATTTTGTTAGATTTTGGAAGCGATCGGGTCAAAGGTGAAAGATCAAGGTCAAGGCCATTTGTAACTCAAAAAGTATTCGACCAAATTGTCTAAAATTTGATAGGACGATTGGTCAATGTCCAGGAACCATCTGGTAGAATTTTGAGAACGATTCGGTCAAAGGTCAAGGTCATTCATAAGTTCATAACTCAAGTATTGAACCTTATTGCATGAAACTTGGTGGGACGATTGGTTATTATCTATTTACTAGTTTATTAGATTTTGGAAGCGAATGGGTCAAAGGCTGAGGACAAGGTCATTTATAAGCGGGGGCGAAGGTATGCGCTCTACCGAGTGCACGTTAAAAAAGTTATTAATTTGCATAATATAATAAACTAGATTTAGTTTATTATATTATGCAAATTAATAACTATTTTTTTTACAAATTTACCTTCTTCACCTGTTTTAAATATGATAACATACCTCGATTGTCCTTACTTTATTTCTATTCTAGTTCACGCTTTTTAAACCAGAAATTGGCGAGAGTAGTGTATCTTATTGGAGTATAATATCTTAGCTAATACCTACCCTAAAATCAAAATTACCCAAATCTGGTTATATACAAATTATATACAAATTTTGGATCTTTTTTGTTTGCTGGGCGCATTTGAAAATAATGGAAATAAAATAATAAAATATAGTGGTATCATAGTTACTGTCTTTTAAAATTAAATTATTTAGCTAGAAATAGAGGACTATAAATAATCAATAATATAATTAAAAATAACATTTTCTGTTTCCTGGGCGCATTTGAAAATGAAATATTATTAATATAATGGTAATAACAATTTCAATAATAACAGTTTCAATAATAAAAATTTCAATAATGACAATTTATATGATAACAATAACAATTTCTTTATTGTTGGTTATGATATTTGTATCAAAACTATTTAATAACTATCTAATAACTAGGGTTGTGACAATATGCATTTATAATCATAGATCTTAAGAATATCATAGACGAGACGAAATGAAATGGTATTGAATACTATATACCACTGGTTTAGAACGATTCAATAATTTTTAATTCACTCCGTCTATAATATTTTCGGTATCTATGATTTTAAATGCATATTGTCAAAACCCTACTAACAACCATATGAAAATCATTTAATAACTTTCTAATAGTTATTAAATTACTATCAGATAGTTACTAATTGTTTACTGATATATAATTCCTAATCTTTGTCACCAAAGAAAGATGTTCTCTTAGAGCAGAGGACATTAAATAACAACTCGTTTCCATGACTTAATTATACACTGCTAATCAATAATATAAGACCGTTTGAAAATTGGATAAAAAAACTAACATTTTGTAGATAGGGTTGTGAATTTTTAAATATATGTAGGTTGCTGATAACAATCTACATAAATGTTCCAAATAAAAAACAATTGCACCATCAACTTTTTCTTAAATCTGCATTTTCATGAAATAAGGCATTTAACTCTTGATCATAAACATAAGACCATGGTGCAAAAAAGCTGAAATTAGGGTTAATTCATAGTTTTTCACTCAGTTTAAAATTAGCAGCCATAGCATAAAGGTGTCACAATGCCAAAAGCGTCTAAACTAAGTGAAGTTGAGCGTGCCAGAATCTTAGATTTCCACCAACTGGGTTTGTCACAACGGGCGATCGCTGACAAGTTGAATCGAAGCAAAACTGCAGTTTGCAACTGCTTAAAGGATGGCCAAAACTATGGAAAGGCAAAATCTACAGGTAGACCTAGAAAAATTTCCTCTGCGGTGAATAGGAGGATCAAACGTGTAGTGAAGAAGGACAGAGGACTAACTTCTAGGGAAATTAAGGAGGCTACAGGTGCGGATTTCAGCCCAATAACCATTAGACGACAGTTACGCATCAATGGGATGGTGAACAAAAAGCGTCTGCAGGTGCCCCGGCTCTTACCACGCCACAAGTATGACCGTCTGAGATTCAGTCAGGATTACCAAACGTGGGACACTGGAAAATGGATGCAAGTCCTCTTCTCAGACGAAAAGAAGTTTAATCTTGATGGTCCAGATGGCTTCCAGAGGTACTGGCATGACAAAGAAATGCCTCCTGAGATCTACTCTACACGGCACAGCGGTGGAGGCTCCGTAATGGTGTGGGGAGCATTTTCATCCATAGGAACGATGAAGTTGCAAATTGTTCATGGTCGTCAAACTGCAGCTGGCTACATCACAATGCTCCAAAATGCTAATCTGGTGACCGAAGGACAACGGTTGGGTGGAGATGGGTGGGTTTTCCAGCAGGATAATGCTGCAATTCATAGAGCACGCAGGACAATGAGCTTCTTAGAGGAGAGTGGTGTCCGGGTTCCCCGGATTTGAATCCTATAGAAAACCTCTGGGGGTGGATGGCAAGGGATGTTTACAAAAATGGAAAGCAGTATGCCACTGTGGATGAGCTTCGAAGTCCATTTTCACGAGTTGGAGCAACGTTCCCCTTACACTGCTAGAAACCCTTATTTCCAGTATGCCACATAGAATTTTTGAAGTAATCAGAATCAATGGAGGCAGATCTCACTATTGAAGCCAATTTTGTTGACATTTTCTTTGTTATTTGATACTTATCCTAATTTAAGTTATGTGGTCTTATGTTTATGATCAAGTGTTAAACGCCTTATTTCATAAAAATGCAGATTTAAGAAAAAGTTGATGGTGCAATTGTTTTTTATTTGGAACATCTATGTAGATTGTTATCAGCAACCTATATTTTAAAATTCACAACCCTATCTACAAAATGTTAGTTTTTTTATCACATTTTCAAGCGGTCTTATATTATTGATCAGCAGTGTATTTGCATTATTTTCAAATGCGCGCAGCAAACAGAAAATATCACAAATTATCATGGTGAACATGACAATCCGACTTGCTAATTTTCAATCCTAAGAAAAAGAATGAACACCATTTCATTTGAATGTCAACAAGGTAGGTATTATTAATCCATAATTAAATATTCCTGTAATGGTATAAAATTGGAAAAACTTATTATAGAAACATTTATATACAGTACTTCAGGAAATAATTTAAATATTAAGCGCTGGTCGAATATGCATTGTTTGTTCATAAATTCAAATTAAATATCAAAAAGGTGTACAAGTTTCTTTTTCCTCCTAAAATAATGTTCCGTACAAATATTGCACACAGAGTATTGAAAACTTAAAAAGCATAATAAAAAAATGCTGAACCGAATTTCGTGAGGCTCAAAGATTAATGATCCTAGACTATAGTTCTATAATTTTTTTAAAGGCTCCCTGCTAAAAGAAGCAGACCTTCTTTAAATAATTAAAAAAGTTATATTTATTTAGACAATGAACATTGAAAAAATAAAGATATGCTTCTCTGTTGTACGACCATCGCCAATTGTAGTGACTTCCAACCGACTGTGAGGTGGCCTATATAGCAGATCACAGGGTAACACACAAACTGCGGTGATCGTACTTCTCCTTGTCAGGACGTCAGGAAACTGAAAACATTGTACCTCTGAATTGCCAAACCAACCCTCTGCTCTAATCAGAAGGTCTCTCTCACATCATCAGTGACGTCGGTATTGCGACTGCCCATTTAAGCAAGGAGTGCGCCTATCGTTTCACCATAGCTACCGTTTTTTCCACCGCTATAGTTTCGAACTGATATCGAATGCCAAGATCGGCATATTTGCGTTGCTTCCTCCCCTCCGCCTCCTTGGCTGCAATCAGGCCTCAAAGCCGAGTTCATGAAGGGAATCGCCGCGTAAGTGTCTACAAATGTTGCATCTCAATAAAGATCGTGCGCGGACAGAATGCCTGCGGACAAAATGCCTACGGAAAAATGCCTACGGACAAAATGCCTACGGAAAAATGCCTACGGACAAAACGCCTAACGGACAAAAGGCCTAAAATGCATTTGAACTTATTTCAAATATTGAAATTGTAGACAAAGATTTAATATAAGTTAGACCAAGTGGAAACAAGGAGTTTTGCCTCAGGGAGAGTTTATAAAATCATTTTCACATTCAATATGAACATTTGTAACTCGGCGTCCTTAGTGTAAACACCCTCTTATTTTATTTCACTGTGTTTTTGATTTATAATCTAAAAAATTATTCTTCCTACATCTTGCCATTTTTATTGGATATATATAATCAGTAATCATATTCTTTTATTTTCTTCTTTTTAAAAGACATCTATAATCATCTTATTTCGTTTTCATTTTTTCTAAAGATATTTATAATCATCTTATTTTATTTTTTATTTTTTTAAATATTGTTTGTTCTTTTGGATAGCTATGTCATCTTTATATATAGTTGCTTTTGAAATTCTAAAGCAAGTTACGTAATTACAATGTTTACATAAATTAGTAATGATATGCAATTAACTACTCTGGTTATAAAATAAGACGCCGATATTTGTTTTGTTCAACTATCTTTATATAGTATTAGAAGTTCCGTTGGAAAAAATACCGTATTCTTTATGAGATGTAACTAAGACGTTGTAAATACTTTTTCTTATGTTCAATGATAAGGTTTGTTACAATTTAATGTATTCTGTTCTTTATTTACCAATAGGTAATCATTATATTACAGATGATCATTGATCACTTCAATTTTTTTATATTCGGTCCTTTTATTTAAATATGGAGTTAAATATTTTATTCCCTTTACAACTTTTATTTTGTCATTATATTACAATTTCTATTTTCAATTTTCTATATTCATATATTTTTTACATTAGGCATTTTGTCCGTTATAGATTCTATATGCAACCCTTACATATATTTGTACATTTATATATTTAGAATTGAGGAATAATGTATTCAGGAATACAAGGAATAATTTACTTTGGAATTTGGTAACAGTTTAATTATTTTTGATGAGATAACAATTAATTAGCTACCGTATATGGAAATATAAAATGGAAGGAATCAAATAAAGATAAATTAACGTATTTAAATGAAGAAGTAAGATATTTAGACCCCAATCATTCATATACCACAAGGTCAATCGTCGCATTTACATATGGCGGGTTGTGGCGTTATCACCCCCCGTACCAGTCACGGCCCACAACACCATCGAGGGATATAGCATCTGCCTGGCGCCTAGTCAGACCCACGCAAGAGAGATGATAAAGATCTTTGTAGTAAGTGCACACTACAATTCTTTTCCTGATGTTAATCAAACTGCATGACACACAATGGTCCATTTCTGTCATGTGCTCACTAGTGGGTTAAGGAAGTTTTCAGCGGACCTAATTGTACGGTAGCCGGTAAATTGCTCGAAAACAATTGCTCGAAGGACAATTGCTTGAAAATAATTGCTCGAAAGACAATAGCTCGGATACAGTTGCTCGAAAGATAATTGCTCGAAAACAATTGCTCGAAAGACAATTGCTCGAAAACAATTGATCGAAAAATAATTGCTTTAATGAACAATTGCTCGAAATACAATTGCTCGAAAAACAATTGCACTAACGAACAATTGGTCAAATGAACAATTGCTCAAATGAGTAATAGCTCGAATAATTAATTGCTCGAAAGTGGTAGAAGAGGAATAGTCAACAAGATAGAGATATTTGGTAGAGTAGGAAAAATATAAAATAAACAAGTGGTACGAATAACAGAGGTCATATTAGTTTTCATTTAGTGAGATTTAAAGTTTGCTTCGGAACAAAAGGCCATATCGCTGACGTCAAAATGAAATTAATTATACGGGGCTGGAAGAAGCAATCAGAAAGGAAAGAGGCTTCATTGTTTAATGCGGTGACCGGTCCTTTCACCGAAAGCCCGTTCGCCGAAAACAACTTCGCCGCACGACACTTTCACAGAAAATAAAAAAAACACTATACGTGATAAATATGAAGATATATTGGGTTAGATAGGTTAGCAGTCAAGTTGGTGGGTTTGGGAAGGGCGGGTTGCCCCCCCCCCCTGGCCAGGTTTGATAGTGACAAAATGTATACTTTACACTATTTTTTACTGTAAAATAAGTATACCTTATTTAGGTAAAATTGTCATTTTTTCAGCGAATGTGTTTCCAGCAAAAGGACCTAGAACAGTTTAATGGTAATACATTATACATAATCCCTAATCCCTATGGTTCTAGGATGAGTCAGTCTCATTTTATAATGATTTTATTAAGACCAATAATAGAAAAAGTTTAAACTGTCAATACTATAATGTGTAGTGAATTTATTAAAAGCGGATAACATCATTAACCGTTGTAAAATGATAAGTAACAATAAAAATTTAGACATGTTTTGACATTATTTTTTTAACAAGAGATATGAGCGGAAAATTCGGTTTCGGAACATTCAGTCTGAGGTCATTTAACAATCATGAAGTGTGCAGTACAACAAACTAGAGGATACAACAAACTACGTAACGGTCATTTAGGTTGAGAGGCCATTTACCATTCGAAGACCGAAATTTTCGAGACCAAATTTTCCAAAACGAAAATTCCGGCCATTCTCCTTACACCGTAAAAGATCACCAAAAAATTCCCAAGTATATGCCACATGATACCCATACACTACACCCAAAAACAATAACCGTTTTTAAATATTCAACAACTATCAACAAACCATTAACTGAATAGTTATCGTAAATATATTCAAACTTTACTTTCGAAATGAAAAACACGATCAGATTTATCTTAAGATCTGGTCTTGAGATCTGATCGAAACAATCAGATCTCAAGTCTAAATGGGTATTTTCGTATTGCAGTGCATCGTACGATTGATCTGTTGATCGGATGTGCTTGCTTGATATTTGGCTCCTCCCACTTGTTCGATTCCGATCTAATCCTTTGTATAAACAGTGATCTGACGATATATTGGCAGTTGTACCTATGATATAACTATGAACTGGACCGTGGTATATTAACTCTATAAGGTATGACCACAAGAGAGACAAAATTGAATTTCTCCTGCGCAGCCCCTGCGTGATGTCATAGAATATATATAGACGATGGTATTGTGTATTGTTATCATTCTTATTGAAGTTTCTTTTCATTTATTTAGGTAATATTAAGCAATCAGAAAAATGGTAAATAAGATTCAATAAATATGAATATTAATGAATAAAGTTATTAACATTAATTAGATTATTTATTTTCCTTTGCTTCAAAATTAGGGTTTTCTATATTAAACAGTCTCAGCTATTTAATAGCATCATGGATTAAACTATTTTACGGGTTATATATTTATATATAGGGTGTCCGACACTTTTGTTGCCAAACTTTAACATAAGGTTGAATTCGTCGAAATAAACACTTTTTATTCTATGAAGGTATGGTCTAAAATGCTTAGTTAAAGAGTTACAAGGTTAGGAAAGTAGTATCTGTACCATCATATTATTATTAGTTAACGTCATTTTTTAATGTTGCATTAAGAAACAAAACATTTTTAACAGTAATTTTTAGGAGCACAAAAAACTGAATTTTAAATTAAGTTACATGTTCACAAAATGTGCTCAAACTACCACCCATTTGTTACGATGCAGCCGTTCAAACGTTCGTCCAATGATTGGGGGACGTGAGCTAAGAGACAGCAGGAGTTTCACGAATCCTTGCGGGACAAACGTTTGAATGAATGCATCGCAACAAATGGGCGGCAAATTGAACACATTCTGAAAATATGTAACCTAATTTAAGATTATATTTCTTGTGCTCATAATAATAAATAATTACTTTTAAAAATCTTTTGTTTCTTATCGCAAAATTAAAAAAAATAATGTTAAATAATAATAAAAAATGGTACAAATACTACTTTCCTAACCTTGTAACTCTTTAACTAAGCATTTTAGACCATACCTTCATAGAATAAAAAGTGGTTATTTCAACGAATGCAACCTTATGTTAAAGTTTGGAAACAAAATAGTCGGACACCCTGTAGATCACAAAAGAATAATTTTAGAGGTTCATTCATCGAAATAGCATGGTAAAAATTCATTTTCTAACATCCCAGGTAGCAACGTTTCTTGGGCTAATATTGGGACAACATTGATACCTGGGATCTGTTACGTCACAAAATACTCCCGCACGGATATGAAGGTTGAAGGGTACTTGCGCCCAAGCTTACCGTTCATTGTTATTATACCATGAAGTGAACTAGATATATCTTGAGATTAATCGGATGCGTCTAAATGCGACAGATTTTCATCCGATCTCAGGTCTTACGATTGATCTTAAGATTAATCTGACCGTATAAACCAGGCTAATCATTGAGGTTTTCACCTCTTGAGGTGCTACATAAATATTGGCTATTTGAAAATTAATCTACAAAATTTTTCGGGTTAAATGATAAAAACAACATGAAGAGTACCACTGCACCACCTGATACCCATTCACATGCTACAGCCGAGATGACACAAACGGTCTTTAGGAAATAATAAGAAAAAAAAAACCAGGAAGAGTAAGATTCAAATCAGTTTTAGAATGATTAATAGAAAATATCTATGAATAAATGGAAAAAGTTATTATCAATTACTAAAAAGAAACAAAGATGACAAGGTGCAGCTCCACTTCATGAATAACTGACTTTTACTAATTCGAAAACTGTGAGCAATTTAATAAATCGAGCAATTATTGTTCATTAGAGCAATTGTTCATTCGGTCAATTGTTCGTTAGAGCAATTGTTTTTCGAGCAATTGTTTTTCGAGCAATTTACTTAAAATCTAATTGTACACACCCTATCGACTAAAAAAACTAATTGACTGGCTCTCACTCGAAGGTGCCGCGAAAAACTTAAGAAGGGGAAGCTAGGTGTCACAGCGGGCAGAAGGTGGTAAATAGGGCAGCATAAGCAAAGCGCTGAAGCAGCAGAAACAGAGGCGAATAGGTACTTACAGTCCATCAGAAAATCTAGGTCGCAATCAGAGCGCAGCAGTACACAACCAACTGTAATGGCTGTTGTAGGCAAACTGATTATTAATTTATTATAGATTTCCAAGTTCATGCCTCCAAGTTCAACAAGGATTGTTGTTGTTTTGTTACAAATAAGTAACATTTTAGGAGCAAAAGCTATATTTTTTTATCCCTTATAGTAACCCCACTCCCCCCAAGAAAAGCTTTGCTTAAAGTTTCAATAGAGAACTCATTGTTATTAATCAATGTTTTATCACATTTATTAGTTACATACAAATAACAAATGCAGAGAAAGTCTCCGATCAAATTTTTTTTTTCAAATTGAAAATGTTATTTATTTACTAAATTTATCCATTTATATCTCATTCTCTTCCTATAATCATATACTTTAATGTTCCAATTCTAAATTTTGAGAAATTTACATTGTCTTTTTTAAAAATTAGTCAACGTGAGGCTATTATTCAGCTACACTTCGCGGGGAAGTCAAACCCAGAGTTCGTTAAGCTGTTAAAAGCACCGAAATCGACTGTTAGGGATGCTGTTAAACGCTACCAAGAACTGGAGATAACAGGTGATCGATCCAGGTGTAGACAATCTCGCACTGCACGCACTCCAACCAAAATCGAAGCCATGAGGGAGCGGATAAGGTGACTAAGAGTATGGATATCGACGAAAAAAGTGTGAGAACCATCGTCAAAGAAGACCTGAAGTTGTCCCCCTTCAAAATGACCAACATGCAACAGCTCACGGACTTGCAGAAATAGAAGAGGCTGGACATATCAAAGATTCTTTTGAATGCAATGAAAGATGGCACGCAGGCTGGTGATATCGTCTTTTCGGATGAGAAAATGTTCAATGTGGAAGCCACATTCAACTCCCAGAACGACAGAATTTTGGCAAAAAGTGCTGACAGTATCCCTCTATCCGTAAAGATTGTTTTCCGTCGCCAAAAGTCTTCCTCTATGATGGTTTGGGCGGAAAATGAGATCTCCCCTCATTTTCGTCAAAGAAGGCGCTAAAGTTAACGCAAAATCGTATATTGAGGATATTTTGACTCCAGGACAAGTCGAAATGAAGAAGCACTTCAAGGACAGGCCTTTTGCCTTTCAACAGGACGGTGTGCCCTCGCACACAGCGAACAAAACTCAGGATTGGTGTGAGAGTCACTTTTCTGCGTTTTGGAGGAAGGAATTGTGGTCTCCTTCATCGCCGGACAGGAACCCTCTGAACTTTTGTGTGTAGTCCATTTTGAAGGAGGAAGCGTGCGCTACAGCTCATGATAGTACAGAAACTCTGAAGAAGTCCCTCGAGCGACCATGGGCCAAAATTACTCTAGAAAAGGTCTGTGCCACAGGAAAGATCTTCAGAGGTAGATTCGAGAGAGTAATCGCCGCCAATGGTGATTATATTAAAAAATAATTGGTAGAACTGTTAAATGGGTTTATTGAGATATTGTGTGATAAGTTTTATTTTATTTCATCAATCACAACTCATTAAATAAACATTTTTATATGATCGGAGACTTTCTCCTCACCCTGTAGAAATCTAAGTATCTATTAATTACTCACCTATACTGAATGAGAGTTAAGCTGTGGATGGATTTACTTTTTTTTTATAAATGCACGGCATTAAACTTTCATCCCAGTCACAAACACTGAAAGACTGTATATTATTATTAATATGCTTATATACGTAGTACTCTAATAACTCTAAAACAAATTTTCTTTCTATAACTCATAGAAAATGAGATATATAATCAAAGAGTGACCATTATAAATTTCTTTTACTTTTATTCGCTTTAGATACCGTTTGGTAACTAAACCGAGTCGTGATTTAGTGACTAAAGCATGTACTACATCCTGGCCGAAAAGTATTCTTCAATACTCATATTTGGGCTTGAGCTCCAAATATTGCATTGTAAACTGTCTACACTCGTTATTAGATCGCAACCTGTCCGATTGTGAGCCCACGGTAAATGGGTCTAGGAAAAAAATCCCCCGAGGAAATATCCCTCTGGAAAAAATCCCCCTGGAAGAAATTCTCCAGAAAGCATCGAACGAAGAAAGAATATCCTCAAGACAAAAATAGAATATGTAATTAATATTTTCATCCTTTTTTTCCCAAAAATACCTACAAAAAGAGGAAAAATACAATATCAGAATGAAAAACACGTACTTGTAGTATCAAATTACAACAATTTGAATAAACAAATATAAAATTTTTAGACTGTAGCAAACTAATGTTACAAAATCTGAAGATTGATTGTAAATAGGCTGTACAGAACTGAAAGCTTAAATTGTATGTCATGGCTTTATTATAGCTTATAAATTGATCAGTCTAATAAAAAAATATTGATATTTGCGATTCTTCAGAGGAGTGTTACCAGCACTAAGTTGCTCCTGAAATGATTGTTTTATTACAAAAGACTTTGACGTAGAAGATTTACCCATTTTAAATTAAATTACAGTCGACTATGCCTTTTTTGATTGCGACATTTACTTTAATTTATTTTATTTATTTATTTCCTCAAAAAACCCTTACAAAGAAGTAGAAGAGTCGGGTTAGTCTCTCCTACTCCATCTATCAATACAAGGAATAATTTATTAAAAATTTGAAAGAGGGCCCGGTAAGCAACGAGGCTTTAAGGGCATCCTATTTAAACACACGATAAATATATAACAATCATCAATACAATTATATTCAAGTAAAAGTTTAATCAACACAAAAGTAACTTCTTGAGTACGCTTATAAGGAACTGACTTTTAATTGTTTAAACAAATTCTTATTATCATTACTAATTCAACGAAGTTTTATATTTCTAAATACAGAACATTACACATTGAAGGATCACAAAGGAAATAATGCGTAGCGTGCACAAGAAGCACAACTAAATGTTGTACTCAACAAATAATGAAGCCTTGTATCAGCCATAAATACCTGTAACATAATATATGTATACTCAGTAGAAATGAACTAGTTAACTATTGAACTATAGAGTGATGGTAGTGATTAAAACTAGCGATATACTATTATACAGTATAACTATCAATAGACAATTAAGGCACAGAAATCTTCTAACAATGTCTTTCAGTTAATTGTTAATACCTATGTATTACCACTTGAATAAACGATGCAGCAATAAACTAATTTTAACTAAACAAGTATTGAACATTAACAAAATTTCGCTTAATATTATATCCAAAATGCTACTCATTTAAATATTATCTCTTCTTAATCTTCTTCACTCTTACGTCCGCAGCTACAGTGACTATACATCTCATAAATTTGAGGTTTCTTATTAGGCATTTAGCTTGAGACTGATGGTCAAAGATTAAAACTGGGGATATGCAATATAGAAAAATATGTAATAGAAAAATAGGGCACAAATATGTTTTCTGGTGGGATTTTTCCGGGGGGAATTTTTTCGATCTGGGGGATTTTTTCCGGATACCATGGTAAATAGTGTGAACTGGGAGACAATTAGAACCCTATAATCTTATTTACAAAAAACATTCAGGACACGTTTTTTTTATTTATTCAAATCCAGAAAAGTTACCAACTTGTGGAACTTTAAAATATATACAACAATCTAAATTATACCATGATAAAAATACTAAACTAACTAGAAATAAAAAGAACGATGCAGTGGGCTAGCTTAAAATTAATCAATATATATATTCATACAGTATTCTTTAAAAATTGTTTTAAATTTAAAATCTGACATGCACATGGGGCATTTCAAATTATCGGGTATATTATTAAAAGATGAATAGCCCTATAAACAATAAAATTTCTTTCTGCTTCAGTTCTAAAATTAGGTACTTTAAAATGGGTAGGTCTGGTTTGGTATGAGTGAGTAGGAATATATTCTCTAAAATAGGTATTAAAATGTCAGTATTAAAAAATAGGGCATTGCGAAAAAAATTCAATAAAAAATAATCATAAGCATCGTCAAATTTCAGTAAATTTAAATTCCTATATAAATCGTTATTTGACAAGTAAAAACCTACCATTAAAGGTTCTCTCCACTCTAAATTAAAAAAATTCTGGTATTGCTTTAAATTTGTAGAGCTAAGGTTATATAACATATCGCAGTAAACAGAATTTAAATCGATCAAGTATTCTGTTCACAATTAATTATATAAGAAATATTCGCATTTCGTTTTTTCTCATTCAGAGATTTTTAATTTCATTAGAAGAAAAAGCCCCCCGTATACTTGAGTAGGATGTTCGTTCGTATATACATAGCGCATACCTATTCAAAATTTCAAATCACAGATCTGCGTTCAAATAGAAAATGTATAAAAATTAACAGTTCTCAATATCGGAAAATGTTATGATATACGAAAACGATTAGTAAGAAATACTTAATTAGGTAAT
This sequence comes from Caprella mutica, assembly GCA_947561585.1. Taxonomy (NCBI): domain Eukaryota; kingdom Metazoa; phylum Arthropoda; class Malacostraca; order Amphipoda; family Caprellidae; genus Caprella; species Caprella mutica. The sequence continues at coordinate 13,677 of CANNZV010004625.1, forward strand.
TGAATTTTTTATATAGATCCATTGTCTTAGAACTACACTATTACGATAAATATTAAAGTGAATTTTAGAATACCTACCGTAACTTACGCGGATAAGGCGGATTATGGATATGCTAAGACCGGCCTAGCTATGCTAGGTAAGAGTAAATCTGAGTAAGGCAGGGTTTGCACCATAGTTTGAGTCAGCTTTAATTTGTCAATACCATACTTTACATCTGTGTCTCATTGTCTGCATGATATGTTGTTAAAAAATAGGTAATAATATTAGACCAAAGCTCAATTGACTCAATTCTCCAAATTATAGTACATTTTAAGTTAATGTACGAATACCTAATAGGAGTGCTGTGGTATCACGATGGAATGGAAATTCAATCAAATTAATTAAAAAACATTCATTAAGTAGGCAGATGCCTTTTCAAGCATTTTTAGTTTGTTAGAAAGTAAGTCGATTAACACAAAGAACATATTGAGTGACAATACGGTACCGGTAGCAATGATATCCATTGATATCTATCAATCAGCTTCGTTATTGTTTTGATTTTGTCGGATCGTGTTAGCCTTTGCTTGAAATTCAGAGGTGTAGTAGAAAGAACGGAAAAAATCTTAAATTACATATTATAATAAAACTATAGAACCAAATTTGAAATGGTTTGCAGTTTTATTATCAGTAACCTTAGTTCTAATGCATAGAGAAATAAAAAAATTAGAGTGGAGGGGACCTTTAAAATATTTTTTTACATTTAAAATAATTCTTAAAATACTGTTCAAAATAGTTCTCAATGGCTGGAGCAGAGAGTTAAAAGATTTTCCATATACTATAATAGATTGAATAAAGAGGGAGTAGGCGAGGGAATTGTACATTAAAACTAAGGATTTTCTATTAAAATATGGGGCTGCTGCATATAGAATACCTTTAACCTGACTAAGTTTATTACATAAAAATGACAAGTGTTCTTTAAAAGTTAGTCTGTAGTCAATGAAAATGCCTAGATATTTGAAATGATGAACATGTTCTAAAATTTCATTGTTAAAATATATTTCTGGGAGGGTTAAATTATTGTTTACGGGGATTAAAAATCATTATTTTAGTTTTTGAAATGTTGGGGTGAGTTTATTAAAATCCAGCCATTGAGATAATTCCCTAATAAAAGCTTTTAATTTTGAAACAAGACTATCTAAACATTTATCCCTACAATAAAAAACTGCATCGTCCGCAAATAAAGTTCAATTAAACCTATATCCTTACCTACGTTACATACATCATTAAAATACAAATTGAATAAAATCTGACTTAAAATGTCTCCTTGGTATAAACCAATATTTAGTGTAGTACAGTCTGAGGTAAAATCATTTATTTGAATATATTACCGTCTGTTGTTAAGATAACTGGATAAAATTTTATTAAAATTGTCATTAATACCTTAAAGTGGTGGAGTTTTTTCATTAAAATGTTTACGTCTACCGTGTCGAATGCCTTTTTCAGGTCTAAAAATAATGCTATACAGTATTTTTTTTCATTAATGATTTTAAAACATAATGTAAAAGATTTAAAATTGCATGAGTTGTAGTGACATTCTTTCTAAAACCAAATGGGCAATTGTTTAAAATTTTATTACTATTAGTAAAAATATCAAGTCTGTATTTAGAATTTTTTCAAAGATTTTCGATAAAATGGGTATAGTGGATATTAGGTCTAAAATTATTAACATTTTCTTTAAAACCAGATTTAAAAATGGGCACAACTATAGCAATTTAGAAAATGTCTGGAATATACCTGCTAAAATACTACAATTAAACATTCTACCTAAGGGTTGACAAATAAAATCTAAATTTTTTATTAAAAGAGTAGGTGGTATTTAATTTTTATGGCTAGTTTTATTCTTAAAAGATAAATGACATCTCTGACCTCGGCAATACTAATTTCAGTTAGTTCTATTGAGTTAAAATTATGGGGAGTTAATAAACTAAAAGGGTTATTGTGACTAGGTATTCTGCTTGACAGAGTTTGGGCTATTGAGCTAAAATGATCGTTAAAATGGTCACAGAGTTCTTTTCCTGATAAAATTCTATCTAAATATTGCACTTTAAAATCTGTTTGTTTTCTATTGCGATTCAAAATATTGTTAATAAAACTCCATGTTTCTTTAGGACTTTTAGATTTTAGCAGTTCAGTTTGATAAAAAAGATTCTTTGATTTTCTTAAAATGTCAGTCAGTTTATTTCTAAAATATGTATAAGAACGTTTTAAAATCAATCCTACCCTTGCTAATTTCGCTAGCTTACATTTTTTATGTATTAAAAATTTTATGTCAGGGGTCATCCAAGCAGATTTTTAAAATTACGGTTACCAGTTTTTATAGGGTAACAGCAATTAAAAATATTGTATAGTTTGTCACAAAAGTCATTAGCTAAAATATTAGGATCGTTACTGTCATGAATAAAATTACATTGTCTGACTTGATCTATGAAATTATTCCTATTAGATTCTGATTTAAAATTCCTATAAGTAAAATTCCGCTTAGTTTGTTCGATTGCAGTTTTAATATGGAATAAAATAGGCATATGGTCAGAGATGTCGCACTCGACAACGGCAGACTGTAAATTGTTATGAGGGATAAAATTCATCCAGATATGATCAATTACAGTTCCATTAAAAATATTTTCATCGTTAGAGTACCTTGTTGGTTTGTCTATTAATGGGTAAAAGTTATATCCTGCCATTGTGTTAATAAAATTGTTAATCGTAAATGAGTTTGAGGGATTTAAAATATTAATATTAAAATCTCCACATATGACAGTATTAAAAGATGCAACAGACGGTAGAAAAGTCAATCAGAAAATCATTAAAATTAGTAATTGGTGATTAGGGTGGTCTATAATATCCAGTAAGGTTAAATTTAAGGTTTTTGTTACTAATTAACTAAGAAAAAACTTCAAGGTTGTCATTTATAAAAGTGAAGTCGGGTAAAATTTGTGCGTTGAAATGGTTTCTCACATAGATACATATACCACCCCCATGTTTATTTCTATATAAATTGAATTTATTAAAATCAGGCAAATTAAAACAATGATCAAAATTTTTCTCAAGCCAAATTTCAGTTAAAATAATAATGACGAAATGGATTCTATTGTTTAATGATAAAAAGGCTTCTAGTTTTGGGAAATTTCTCCTAAAGCTCCTTATGTTAACGCGAAGTGAACTAAGAGATTTGGGTGGTAAATGCAGTTCTTTGTAACTCTCTAGATTTAGGCTATTGCAATGTATTACAGGGTAGTTTTCATTATTATTAAATAAAATTTGGTTCTGATGCATTTTTCTATGTTGAGGTATTAATTTGGCTTTCGGAGTTAAGAACAGTTAAATTAAAATGATTAAAATTAGCAGTGGTATTTATGTAATGGAACATTTCAATTCCTTCAACTTTTGTACAAATATCGCCGTTAAAAGTATAAACAGATTTTATTTTTGTATTTTTTTGTTTGAGTTTAAAAAATAAAAGTGCCCTAGTTCTAGTTGAATATTCACTAATAAAAAAATTTGCTGGTTTTTCAGTTTTGAACAGACCAAACTTACATTGCCGGTCTCTCACCCTAACCTTCAAAGGTTTCTTCTTCCTTCCAACCGCCTTCACACTAACTACGCTCTCCTCAGTCAATCCTCCTTCCACAGTCCTTAGCAGTTCCACTACGCTTTCCCTTGCGTCAGTTACCTCCTTTCTCTGGATCCTGCCTGCCAACTCTGCGATCTTCTCCCCGTCCAGTTTCACAACTTTTTCGAGAGAAGCCTGCTCGATCCAATCAAGCTTTGCAGTGATGTTGTCGATGTTAGGTTCTCTGGGTAGGGTTTTAATTGCTACTTTTGACACTATTTCACTAAATAGAGGCTGGTTTGAAGTCTGTCTACTATTAGAAGTCCCTTGTAATGTAGAGAGCTGTTTGCTCAGCTCTCGATTCCTAATATCAATTGAAAATAATTCATTTAAGAGAGTATTTTGAAACTCTACTATTGAGGAGAGGATAGCTTGAATTGGGACTGATGCTTGAGTTTGGTTGTGTTTTGGTAAACTATTTTTCTTTGGTCTTCCTACTCGTTTCACTGTCACTGGTTGATAGCTTCTTGCGTTTTTCACAGCTGCGGCTATTTTGTCTGCCTCGGATCTCAAACAATCCAATTCCGTGGTACACTCCGATTCACTCTCAATATCCTCGTCGAATGTATCAAGACTATCGATACTATCCGAGCGAGACATGATATTGTACTAGTGGTTTATCAAATAATAATAACTTTCTGGAGCTTCCACGGCACCACACGTCTTGACGCTAGTAACTAGTCATTGATAATCTTAAATTATTGTACATGGGATCTGATTAGGAATATTTTATTATCTTTGAAAAAATTGTGAGAACAAGTAACTTAGGTATACATCTACTTATTTAAACAATGCCACATATTTTTCGATAAGAACTAATTTATTGTATTCATGAAAATTAGGATTGTTGGCGGCAAACAAGAGTCTCTTAACCGCATCTCGTTGAATTAAAAACGAAGTAGGTAATTTTTGCAATGTTATTTCGATGAAAATTATGTTAATTGAATCAGGAATAGGTATCAATGAACAATTATAATTCTATTTATTTATTATATTTGGAGTAGGTATAGGTGAATCTGAATATAGCATAAAAGACTTCGTCGAACTATTTCTCAAACAGTTCACTTAAATATATTAAGTGAACGTGAACAATTATATCTGTTTGAAGATACTGGATTCTACAAACAGTTTTTATAACGGGTTTAAAAGTGTGTACCGATCATTACACTTAGCTTTTGTTTCACAAGTCTTTATTACCGCTTAATTCGGCACACATTTCAAGACCATTCTATTGTGCCTTAGATATGTTAGACTGTTTAGATTTGAGATTCAAGATACCTCTATCTAGTTTGAATTGTAAAACTAGTTCCAAAAAATCATTAATAACATTGAGAATCTGCTCAAAATATGTTTGTTTAACCAAACTTCACTCGTCTCCTGATATTTTGAGTTTGAAAATGTAAGCCAATCTACCTAATTAGGTAGTTTAATTTGTTTCACATCCTACAGTACTGATGTATGGCGCAGGGCTGCCACTGATGGGGGAATTCCCCCATATCTAGGGGAAATGAGCACTGCTTAGAGCCTTAGGGGATTAGGGGAGAAATTGAATATTTGACACAAAATGGGGGAGAATCAAGTTAATGCTTCTAATTGGTATATTTCATATAAATATGATAATTGAAACAATACTTAGTAACTTTTAACAGTTGCCAAAAGTGAAGAACATATAAATAATAAAAGTATATTCATATATTGTTTGGTTTGAATTAGCTGAAGAGAACTTGGAACAAGTATTTTGTCTGTCTTAACATATATGTTCTGTTTGTGTTGGGTTGTTTTCTTCAGTTTGCTTGCTTCAGGCGCTTGACAGGTGACTGTTATGGGAGAGTCGTGATAGGGATATTATGGTAATAATCATTACATCAAATTAAGGTTCGTAGTTCTTTTTAAATTCTCTTAAATACATTGGTATGCTTCCATGTTATTGTTAACTATATTTGATCAAAGGGTTTTTATAAATCAATAAAGTGACGTCTTTTACATATTTTGTATAAGACGTCACTTGAAAGTTATTAAATAAAATATGAAAAAATAATAGTATTCAAAAGTAAGTCTTGCAAGACAATCAATTAATACTTCAATTTTTAGGTATAGAGCAACTGGGTTCTGGATGTCTAGTTACCTTTTTTAAGATATTGAGAAGAAATTTTATAATAATACACCGTTCCTCATATGAGAAATGTCACTAATAATACACCCAACATATATGAGAAAAGTTGATAATAATAGACCCTACCTATATGAGAAATGTTGATAATAATAGACCCTACCTATATGAGAAATGTTGATAATAGTAAATCCTACCTATATGAAAAGAAATCTTTATGATAATACTATATGAGAATTGTTACTAATAATACAACCTACCTTATATGAGAAATGTTGATAATAATACACTGTACCTATTTGAAAAATGTTGATAATACTATAATAATTAGATACGCAACCAATCTGATACGTCTAGGTAGATGATAGGGCACGTGTTACCGGATGGTAGGTAACGGTGTAGTAGGTAGGTAAATAAGGTAAAAAGTTGTAGGTAGGATGCAGTTTTGACGAATTGTCAGTTGGGGTTAGTAGTAGGTTGAAGATGTAGGCAGTAAGCTACTGACATAGTGGGCCCTCGATTGAGTTAGTAGAATCTAAGACAGTGGGATGTAGACCCCAAACTAAGACATGAATTATCAGGGAAAAAATAAACGAGGTCACTTTAAATTTTAGATGCAAAAACCGTGGAGTTTTTAGTCAAAATTTTGAGATTTGACAACGTTGCATAGGATAAGCTCCACCTTCTCGTAGTATTGAGAAAAGATGCCATGCAGTAAAAAGTTTATGACTACTGGAGACCAATTAGTGAATTATCTTTGAATATTGAAATATAGTGCGAATTGAATTATATCGTATTACTAAAAAATTTACATTTCGATTAACGATTATTTAAACCATCAGGCCTCCGACGAAATAACTACATTTATAAAAAAAACTATTGCGCTAAACTATAATACTTGTCGTGTATTTCTCTTAATTTTTTCATATGGGAGTAACTACAGGAACAGTTATTTAACCATTTTGTAATAGTGGTTTACACACAGATTTAATCGTATATCAAATTCTAATGAAATAATAACTACATTGCGTAGCACTTCACGAAAAACTGTTTGGCATCATTTGATTTAGTATCAATCCATTTTTTTCATGCTCTAAATTTTTGACAGAATAACTACCCATTCCATACTATCAGTTAGTAAGATCGAAACTACCATCATTGAATTATTATTTGCAACAGTCCTATCTTAATAAGTGAGTATGAAGAATAATTTGAATTTTTTTGAAGGGCAAGAACTAAGGTAAATACCCAATAGCCAATATGACACAGTAGCTGATAGCTAGTAAGAGAAGATTTTTAATTTTCGAGTATAGAAGTTCAAACTTCATATCTATTATAGAGCATCTTTTTGTAATTAGCTATCGGCTGCTGTGTCACATCAGATGTTGCGTATTTAACTTAGTTCAATTTTTAATGTATATAGTTAGTTCATTATGCAATGTCTATAATATCCCCGATTAATGTAAAGGCTGGTTTGGTTAAATTGGCTTTTGTTCAAATATTTTAATAATTTTTATAAAGAAAAAAAAAGATAAATAGTAGAATATATACTATGGGTATAGGTAAAGCCACACCTAGCTAGGCTAGCGATGCAAAGCCAAATAGAATTCTACAAACTCCTAAAATTAGCTTACATATTCATTGCTTAATAACACATTCATTTGTATGAACTGTGTAATAGTTAAACTTGTAAGCTATATCTAAATCCTTGCATTGAACAGTATATCCCTATATAAAAATATCTTCCATAACGGGTAGTAGTGTTGGCAATATTAATATTTTAACGTGGTAGAAAGGAGAAGAGGCTATTGATAAATACATTAATTTGATTGCTGGAGTTTAGAACCTAGAGAACGTATCTACAGTACGATCGCAGACTTCCACCTCTCTTTTCAAGATAGCTTTAATGGAGTCTTCAATTTTACATAGTAAAAGAAATTAAATAAAACTATTTTGAAAAGTTATAGATATTTTTTCTCTGAAAACTTAAAGTATAAATTACCACTCCCTTCATTTTGTCTTCTTCTTACCTTCTTTTGTCATTCAATAATTTGAATTGATAAACAATTTTTTCCATGATCTAGATTTCTGTTGAATTTGCTCGAATTGTAGTCCTCCCAATAACCTCTGTCCCTTCTGTACCGTGAATTAAGTTTGATTAGGTTTTGGGAGAGATCGGGTCAAAGGTCAAGGTCATTTATCACTCAAATAGTATTCAACCAATTCCCTGAAATTTGGTATTGACCATTTATTGGTCAATAACCAGGAACCATTTGATCAGATTTTGGGAGTGAACTAGAAAAGATTAAGTTCATTTCTAACTCAAGTCAAATTATTGGGTGGTCAAGGTTATATATGGTGACGAAGGTATGCGCTCTACTACGAGTGCACGTCATCTCGTTGGTCATGTGTAGGGTTGTGACAATAAGCAGATAAAATAATAGATCTTAAGAATATCATAGAGGAAACGAAATGAAATGGTATCGGGTACTGTATACCGCTGATTTAGAATGATTAAATAGTCTTTCATTCATTCCGTCCATACTATTTAGAGATCTATGATTTTAAACGCATATTGTCACGATCCTAGTCATGTGTTGATATTTAGTCACCCAAACTAATTATTGATGAGCCATGTTGTTTCTTTCTTTTCTCACTATTTTTTTGTTAATCTTTTATTTTATTACTTGGGTGCATAATATTGCTCTCCTCATTGGAGAGCATGCAGCAGCTGTCGAAATCTTCATGAGACTTTCGATGGGGACTGATTAACAACACTAATTGCTCAAATAGAAAAAATATCTGAAGCACTGGAGCAAAATAATCCAGTATATGTGGTATAGCATGAGGAATTGCTAATTTTCTCATTTATTTAAAGTAAGGCTTGTTTCGATGAATATAGAAGGATATCTAAAGCCTAGATCACACAGTCAGAACTGTGTTGGATCGTTCTTTGAACGAAGGGAGAATAAACGAAATTCCGGCAGCGCTCGTTATCATGATTGGAAAATCAATCATGGTAACACGAGCGTTGATAGAGCGGTGTTCTACGAGTGTGGGCGTTGGCTCGGCGGGGTTTAAAGTTGGTAAAGCGGTATACTGCTTTTGATTACGGAGCTGAGTGGATGAAATTAATCAGAAATTCTGGTAGATTTTTGATATCAATCGATAATTGAGGCTCATCATTTGAAGGCCTGACACACCGGAGGAACTTTGCTAGAGTGTTCCTGTAGCAGGGGCAAAAAATTGTTAACGCTGACCAGAAGTTGGCCCCCGTTCAGGAAACGCCGTATACGCTTGACCACCGCTTATGTTCAAACTTACCGATCCGAAAGTTTTGAACTACAAAAAATATTACGAGCGTTGAGAAGCAGTAGCTTTCCACTCTGCAAAGTTCCCCACAGCAACAAAACCCAGTCAAAGTTTGGCACCATTATAGACGCAAATACGTAAATCTCAAATGCTTGACCACCGCTACTTCGCCAGCATTGCCCGGGCGGTGATTAAATGTTGCATGAACTTTGATAAGGCAGTTGAAAACGTTTGAATCACGAACATAAGTTTTCTGAAACGGTCTCAGAAAATGAAGCAAAGATTCATTGCAGTGATGAACTTTGGTTTGATGTTGGTAAGGAGGTCGCATAGCTCCATACTGCCAAACCAACGCTCGCTGCCTCTTCCCACCGTTAAGCCAACTCTATGTCAACGACGGCTTCAGCGGTGCACCGCTATGGCATCACCTGTATTTTATATTTTGATACATAATTTCGACACACAAACTCATAAAAAAATAACAACGCTCTGACAAAGTTTGTCAACGTTTAATCCCCGCCCGGGCAAAGCTGGGGAAGCACCGTTCAGGATTTCTGCATTGGCCTAGCGGAATGAAGCGTTCACGAACTTGCTTCTAGCGGTGCCAAACTTCGGCTGGGCGGTGTTTTAGAGGTAGCGAACTTTGCAGAGAGGAAAACTACCGCTCATCAACCCTTGTAACATTTTGAAAAGCTCAAAACCGTCGGAGCTGTAAGGGAACATAAGCGGTGGCCGTGCATATATGACTGTGCTTTAACGAGGACCAACTTCTGTGAACGGTAACGAGCGGTGATGAATTTTTTCACCGCTTAAGGAACGGGTGTAGGTCATAATCACCCTGGACTTAAGCCCCCCCCCCCCTCGGTCATAAGCCCCCCCCCGGTCACGACCCCCCCTCTATTTTTAATCCATATTTACCTAGTTGAGCAAATGAATAGCTACTTAGATATGTATAACTGAGAGTAGCTACCTAAATATAGATAACTGAGAGTAGCTACCTAGATAGGGATACTCTCAGTTAGTTCTATCTAAGTAGCTCTTCATTTGTTTAACTAGGTAAATAAGGATTCCTAAAATACCTAAAGAAAACAAGATTACTATTCATTAGTCCGACGCCCAATTAGTCCGATACCAAAGTCCGACACTTATGAAGTTTATTACTGATTTAACATAAAATAATGTATATCGGGGGCGTCATCCCGAACCCCCTGCCAGATAATTAAAAAATCATGAAGTGTGCAGTACAACAAACTAGCGTATACAACAAACTACATAATTAGCTACTCCCAGTTATTTCTATCAAAGTAGCTCTTCATTTGTTCAACCAGGTAAATAAGTATTAAAACACAGGGTGGGAGGGAGAGGGGGCTCGATACCCGAGGGGGGGGGGGGCTTATGTCCCAGGGTGGCTCATGACCGGAGGCTTAAGTCCGAGAAGGCTCATGACCGGGAGGGGAGGGGGCTTCAGTCTGGGGGTTGGGGGTGGCTCATGACCATACCCCTCAATTAACACACAAAAAAAAAAGTTCGGCCAAAAAGTAAATATTTATTTAGTTTTATATTGTTTGTATTAGTTTAGATTTACAATACTTTTGAATCAGTCAGTCAATTTGAGTTTCTAAGTTTATATCTTATTCATTAGAAAATAAATTTTTACCCTTCATCAATAATTAAACTTTTGAAGGTGATAAATGAATAATTTCGCTCAGGGGCTCAATTCTGAATTGTCTGTGGTGAATGTTTGGGAAAGAGGTGGCGTCTTTGGACTCTGAACTATTGTAATATGGATTATCTTTTTTTATATTTACCATGCTTATCATTTTTATAACAGTAGTTGCAGTTTTAGAGAATAGCGCTAGAGTTATGCTCTCCAACTAAGAGGTTTAAGATTTTTCTGGTATGTAGGATTAATTTTCTACAACCTTTTCATCTTCCGTCTGTGAATGAAGATACTGGTGCTTGTGTCTTCTTCCTACAAGTCTCTTGGTAAATGAATGCATATTCACGTTCTGCATCTCTGAGCATTTGTAAGTGACATTATTCACATTGAACCATTTTCTTTTCTGACTGCTTCTTCGAGTTCCTTTCCATTTGACGTCAGCGATATGGCCTTTTATTCCAAGCAGAGGTCAAACCTCATAATTATGATAAGTTTTTAGTTACTGAAATTAATATAAATTGAAATAGGTAGCATCTAGATTTAGGTGATCCTTATAAGATACGTCCGTGAGAGAGGCACCATTTATTTTTTAATGGTAAACTCTGCTGCCTATATCATTTGATTTTAACTTAATTACAGTTGAAAAATCTAATTTGATTACAGAGTTAGGAATAGTTATATAAAATATGTTATATATGAGATGCAAGTTACAAATTATCGGATGGTTCCAATTATTCGATCAAAATACAAATAAGTATATAATTAAAATTATTTTACTTTAATTATATACATTTTCTGGTAATATCAAAGATGTAAAACCGTCCAATAATCCGCAACTTACCCTATCGCAGAAAGTAATCGAGATCTAAGAGGTATTAGCATGTATGACCGAAATGGTTAACATGCAAAGAGAAATATGCCCTCACTGCCTCTCACTATTATTATTATTATCATCAAAGAGGTATATGGTATCACTATTTTTATTTCAAATATTATTCAAATATCATACAATAAATAAACATCACAGACCAATTTTTTCTTCCACCATCACGGAGTGATTGAAATGGGGATAATCAAATCTAGCATACATAAAATAATGAATATAAACTTTTAAGTAATATATGAAACAGAACTATATTAGGTCTATATAGCAAAAAAACTATGGTAATGAGTGAGAGATGGGGGCGAGGGGGGGGGGGTGTTTGTGAAACCACGCGTACCCCTTAATTCTCACCCCATCATTGGGTTAACTTATATTGATGCCTAACATTGTTACCATTATCGTCGATTAGGTTATTCATATGTCTAAAATTTCTTATATTCAGTACATTATACAGTATACTAAATAATTTACCAGAGTCCAGCAACATGTTGATGAATGGTACTGATAGATGTTGAAATTTTAGTTAAATGTATTACACACTCGTTATATGTTTAATATTAATTTCCTGTTAGACTAGCTCAGCTATATTAAATTACCTATTGTTTCAATAACCATGTATTACTTTTAATGAGAAACGGACATAAGGTCTAAAGTCGATCACACTTCCGTCGAGGGTTAAATACCCTGCCCTGCTTGTAGTTTCTGAAGGCAGTCTGTCTTTAACATTACTCAGAGAGAGATATGATTCACTCATCTCTCTATATAGACTTCTAATTGTATAACATATTTACTCTTTAAATAAACTCTATGTCTTGACGTTGTTAACCCACTGTTATTTAACCTAATTCTAACAATAGAGTACTATCTGTGGGGGGAGGGGAGGGGGGGAGGGTAATAATATGGAAATGTCATGGTATGTCCTATCTTAAATTATAAACGAGAATGATTTCAAGTTTCGAGAATAATTATGATATATTAGTGTGATTTCATTCGAACACCCACATATAGATGTTTCAATATTACCAACCAAAATGTCCCAAACTTTCCTATTGCTATAGTTCAGGCTTACTAGTACTTCCATGAGTTCAGGTAAATAATTATTAGTAATTATTTATTTGGATTTAACATTCTTATACTTTTTGATATTAAGTGACCAAAACAAAATAGTGAAAATACTCTAATTATTACTGGAGAACGCAAATCAATAATTATAATTAATTTTAATAGCGATGTTAAACTAATTGTAAAACAGTAAGATTTAATGCCACCAACCATCTATATTCAAAGATAATTCACTAATTGGTATCTTAATAGAAATGAATTGGCATCTTTTCTCAATACTACGAGAAGGTGGAGCTTATCCTATGCAACGTTGTCAAATCTCAAAATTTTGACTGAAAACTCCACGGTTTTTGCATCTAAAATTTAAAGTGACCTCGTTTATTTTTTCCCTGATAATACTATAAGTACCTACATTTGCAAACCTGACTTATGTAATTTACGAACCCGCTGTTGCGCTTATAAAATACTATATGCTTGCGATGTTGAAAATTAAATGACACAATATATTCATGGATTATTTACCTACCTAAAGGTCCCAAAGAAATAAAATAAAATGGAGAGGGATATTGAACTTAATATCAAGTGCCTACCTATATAAGAAACTCAGGAATACAAAACATAGTTATTAATGATGAGATTAAATATAACTTGCACTAGAGAGGGAATTGCTTGAACAAATGGAGTTGAACTATTAGGAATACAGATAATTGCATGAAGTGCATAATTAATTGACATGTCACAACGATTTCAGTTGTAGAAAGAGGACGTGATTGAGGCTGCATATCTTTTATACTCTGTCACTAATTGAGTTCCTGGAAACTTTCATACGCCATCTACTCTATTTATTATGACATTAATATACAATATTTAATGAAACTATGAACTAAAAACTAAAAGTTTTTAAACTAAAAAATTTAAACTAAAGGCGAAAATAAAATCCCTTTACCTCAAAAACTAATCAACGTAGGAAATTAAAACAAAGACAATATTAGAAGACAAATCCTGAAGTTTTATCTAGTTTTTAACAAATGTTCAAAATGTCCACCTTAATGTTCAATACAAAGATCTATCCGTTTCTTAAGTCTCTTGATTGATTGAAGCTATATTACTTCTCGAATGAGTTGTTTTAATGCAGGAATGGGAGATGATACCTTGGATTGGATTTGAAGACCTTTTGTTTAACAAATCCCAGAAGAAAATAGTCCAAAGGCTAAAGGTAGGTGATCTGGCTGGCCATGGAAACTCAGTACGGTGTTTTATAATTTTGTCTCTGAAGCGAGTTTTCAACCACTCCAAAGCAGGCAAAGAAGTATTGGAGGTCGCGCCATCTTGCTGAAACCAAACATCGGGGTAAATATTGACATTCATAACATTACTTAACATTTCAATGTAGGCTTCACTTGTTACAGTGCGGGTATTCACTGAGTTTGCATCTTCACATAAGTATGGGCCATAGATTCTATTTGCACTCACGCCACACCAAACGGTAACCTTTCGGGATTGTAGCGGTTCCTGAATTACTGGTAATGATCTTTCAGAACTCCAGTAGCGACATGTTTGCTTGTTCACAAAACCATCAAGATAAATATGGGACTCGTCACTAAACACTATAGTCTATAGTGTTGAACATTTAGTGTCCCTTTCTCTGTTGTCTGATTAATTCGTTGACAAAAGTGCAGTCTTCGGACATTGTCATCACGTGTGAGCGTTTGTGACGACTGGATTTTGTAAGGAGTCAGTTTCAGAATTTTTCTAAGAAAACATTTTCTAATAAAATGTTTTGATACATGAAAAAAAAACTTGATATTATGCTCTTTTTAACAGTTTTTGTTTTAAGCTGATATGTTAATTATTTTTGGAGTTGTAACGACTTATTTTTCTCCCACTTTTTTTGTGTCATACGGTAAAAAAAATAAGCAATGAAAAATAGCTATTTTGGAAGAGTTCTAATTTTGGACGTGTACCGAACGGAGGGAATAAAGGAAAATTGTAGAAGAAAATACATTATTATTGAAAACTTATGATTAGAATACAAATAGAGTCAACTATATATGGTGTCACCACAACCGCAATGAACATTAAAACAGTTTATTCAGGGAGTATTGAGAGAAGATTCTTTATCCAGTGGCCCGATTGTATTCAGGAGAAACTGTACGGCAAGTGGGACAGCTATAATCGTAACGGGCTTCATACCACTTATCGATACATCCTGAACAAAAGATATGTCTACAACCGGATAGGACAGTTAATAAGTTTGTAGGAACACCGTCACTCAGGCATATTGTACATTGGTATAACATATCGCCTCTGAAGTCTGCGAGACTTTTACGTTTCAACCAAACTTTAATTGATGTAGAAGTTAAAATATTAAAAAATGATGCATGGAATGTTGTACTCTTGATGGGCTCCGAATTAAATGGGTAATCCGGTCCTTCTAATAAAGTCAAATGAGTGTTGTTATCATCCCAGCATAAATGCAAGAATGAAATTTCAATTGGAGTCCTTCCGTTGAAGCTGGAGGATCCATAATATACATAATAATTAGGTATAATACGTGTCCGAAAATGTGGAACCGTTCGATAACTCGGAGCATACCCTAGTCTGCTAGTCAGTACCTATTATATATGCAGAATTGTAAATTACTAATCAAATTGATTGTTAAATACAAATATTTATATAAATTTATTTACAAAAATCTCAATCAAATATTATAAATAGACTTCTAAAAGATGAATTCAATCATTCCTATTTAAAGGCCCGTCCAGACGCTCTGACAAATGCCTATTTTTCACTGAAATATTGTGTTCGCGAACAAATTTGTCCGTAATATGGTGGGCAAATTTGTCACCGATCACAAGAATCGAAACTCTCCGTGATTTTCAACATGTTGGACAAATTGGTCTGCGAAGAATCGAAGAGTTCGCGACTGTTATTCGAAAGAATATTTGAATATATGGAGTTAATTTGAAAATTATTATCATTTTAAATATGAATGATTGAATTCATTGTTTAGTAGTGTATTTATATTATTTGATTGAGATTTTTGCAAATAAAATTAAATAAGTATTTGTATTTAAAAATTAATTTGATTAGTTATTTACAACTCTATAATTGATGTCTAGTTAGTATAGCTGATGCAATTGTTTTTTTCTAGGTTTGGTGTATTACTGTTATATATTGAATTAAATATTTTTGCGGTGAATTGAGTTGCGAAGAATTGGGTTGGGGTGAATTGGGATGCAGTGAATTGGGTTACGGTGAACTTACTATGCGGAAAATTGAGTGCGGTAAACTTTCCGGCGGTGAATTGAGGGCATGAACTTTCCATACACCAATTTTTCTTAAATTAGGAATACAAAGAAAGAAAGTATTAACAATATATGTAAGAGATAATTGCAGTCGCATAAAATTTGGTTGAATGAAAATAACACGTATATCCAGCACATGTAACTGTTGATGAAAAATTCATTTTCTGTGATATAGATTATTCATAATTACAAATTTGAAATAAAGTAAAAAAATAACTTAATTTAATATTGAAATCTAATTGGTGGACTTATTCAGTTATGCAAAATATGGGGAAAAACTGTAAAAAATAAGCTTTATCGTTCGGAGAGTATATATTGCAATATTTCAATATTATTTTTTTTTACGCTTTGTGTCACCTTTATCGGTTTGAATTATTTTAGTTTGGGTGATAGTTCGCGGCAAATCCCGAATAATCCAGAATTCAAATGGGTATAACGAATTTTTGCGTTGGACTCGACTTTCCCGTGTTGTTCCAATGTACATAGCTTCGAAGTAGTTAATAAACTCATTAATGCAGAGTCATCTTCGCATAAATTTTCATAAGCGCCACAAACATCTTCAGGTGATACTAGATAAGACCGCTCATGAACCAAACAATTTATCTTAAATTAAATTAATTAAATTACGATTATATATCAAGCATATAATGTTTCATTATTAATCATGAATTGTGCAATGTGCAGTACAACAAACTGACGGATGTAACAAAGTACATCAACTATACATTAAACTACTTCATTTCAAAACATTTAGCATAACATTATTGCTCCATTGAAATAAATTATTTTGTGTCGAATGGACGAATTTTCCTAGGATGACTTTTCCGTGGATGACTTTTCCGAGGACGACTTTTCTGAGGACGACTTTTCCGAGCGTGACTGGAAATTTCGCCATAAGAAATTTCGCGGCAAGAAAATTCGCCGTAAGAAAATTCACCGCAAGGAATTTTCACCGTAAGAATTTTTTTAACTCTCGACTTGAGAGCCCCAGACAAATTAAGTGATCACCACATTAATTGTTAGAATTGAGAGAGTCACAATAGTTTAACAAGACACTTGATAGCAAACAATAACAATTTAATACAAAGAAAAAACAAAATTGGATGGACAATCAAACTTAATTGTTTGTTCTTAGATTGTTCTTTATTTTTTTATTGAACTTAATAACGATGATGTCATGAAAATTTACACGATATCAGTTGGTAAACTTGTTAGCAAATGCAATTACACGATCAACTTGTGTTATCTTCCATTGTTCATCAAATAAAATAGATTTTATTTTTCATTTTTACCATGTTTATCTATTTTTATAACGCTACTTGCAGTTTTAGAAGATAGCACTAGGATTATGTTCTTCAACTACGAGGTCTTGGATTTTTGTATTAGGTAGTCTCGCATTCTTCATTTACTATCACCTCTTCACATTCCTCTTCCATCTGTGAGTGCAGCCACCGGTACTTGTGTCATTTTTCGTCACATTCCATGGTAAGTGACTGCATTCACGTAGTAGCTTTTCTGCATCCATTAGCATTATCACAGACGGTTCACGAAGCTTTGTTCACGAAGCCACATTCCTTTCTGAGTGCTTCTTCCAGTCCCTTGTACTTAATTTCCTTTTGACATAAGCGATATTGCCTTTGGTTCCAAAGCATACGTTAAACCTATACTAAAATTAAATCAAAATAAAACTGAAAATCAGAATAAAGTCACTATTCATATATAAATAGTCTGCTTTCTCTTTTTATCAGTATCTTATTAACGGGGGTTGGATGAAGACCTTAGACCCCAGCAATTATTTTGGTGATCACTTTAAATTATTTGCCTGGGGCTCTTAAGCCGAGAGTTAAAAATAAAATTCACGGCGAAATTTCCTTACGGTGGAAATTCCTTGCAGCGAATTTTCTCACGACGAATTTTCTTGCGGCGAAATTTCCTACGGCAAATTTTCTTGTAGCGAAAATTCCTAGATCTTTTTCCGAGGACGAGTTTTCCGGTTACGACAGTAAGTAACTAGGTACTCCGGGTAATATTCCTGAGTGTCGTACTTCACGTAGATGGATGGATGCTTGACATCGTTAACCGTTGAGTCAAACATACAATTGTGCAATCTGAGAAATATAAACAAATATGATTTAAATAAATGGCAAATAAGCATTCACACGGAAAAATATAGGTAGTTATCACCATGAGAACACAAATTCATGAAAGAATAAGGTAATGTAATAGTTATAGTCAGATATGTGACACAAGCACGAGTAAATTGAAGAGTTGATAGTAAATATAGCTTACAAATAACACTATCAGTTGACTATAACCACATTTAACTAAAAACTTACGGATTCAAGGGAGGTACTACCATCTTGCAATTACCAACAGTGTATCTGCCTACGAGTACTCTGCACACCAGCAGATATTTGCATCCCTGGTTGTCAACAGGGGCATAACGGTTAGAATAAGATGCTCTGTCAAGAAAAGGAGACACTAATTTACTGAAAATAAAATCATTATTGTTCAATGCAGCTGTCACAAGTATTTTTCCCGTGTAACTAATTTTAAGCATCCATCAAATTCTCATACTCGAAATGCAGTAGAGTGACTCACAGTTTCGCAAAGTACGTTCCTCTTCCATAGAGTTGTCCATTCTTCTGACCATGTAGACGCCAATCCAGGTTCCTATCCAAAATATCATCAATATTAGCTGCAGAGGTACCATGAAAAAGTTTCATTTCATTGAGGCCAGACTCTGAGAGTTTATTATTCATCATCATCTTGCATTTGCCGTTGACCTATGAACTCCACAATGCAGGATTTTGGTTACGTTTGATACTCAGGAATTTACGGACAGACAAGGTTTCAGTAACAAGCTGTGCTATTTCTTTGTATTCTCTGTCATTTTCATCCAAATTGATTTGTACCGAAATAAGATCAGGCCTTATTTCAGTCCAGTGTTTGGGCATGTCAGAGAAAGAATTGAAAACAAAGGTAGGAGGAGAAAAGTGGGATCTACGTTTAATTTTTCTAATTTCCATAGTGTTTTTATTTACTTGAACCATCTTCACGAAATCAAGAGTGTAACTATGACCGTCAGAATTGCTAATATGAAATAAACTCAATTTATGTTTCACGAACTTCTCTTCTATTTCTTGAGAGGTTATTTTTGGAATACTGTCGATTTTATTCAATGAATTTGCTTGGCCGTATTTGATCCACACTCCTTGTTCATCTTCTAAATACCACTCACCAGTGGTCAAATTATTCTGAGTTGTTGCGGAGGAGTAAGTTGAAAGTTTACGTATTTCATACTTAATGGAGTCACTTTCAACTGTCTCTTTTTCAAAATCAGCAGTAAGTTCTTTAGTAGTGAGCAAATTAGCAATTTCAACGTGTATTTCGTCTAATCTTTCAGAGTTGATTTTAGACAAGTTAATTTTGTCGTTCTTGGGATCTTTATACGCAGCTTCAAGTTCCTTGGAGTGGAAATCTCGGAAGTTGCCTACTTTGAACTGCCATTGCAGAGAACACTTGGCATGAAGTTTACGACAGATATTGCATATTTCAGCTTCTTGTACATCACCCTCAACATCAGTCGAATAAACTGTTCCGATTTTCCTTTTCTTTTTATTGGAATCAGTGATTTGATTAAGTTTAGTGCTATTATCAGAGCAAGTAAGTTTTTCTTCCGTCAGAGTATTTTCAGTTTTCCCGTTTTCAGGATTATTTTGCATCGGGTAGTTTAGTTTTGGCCGTTTCATCACACGATGCTCATAAGCAGGTGCAACATAATGACTCAGATGGGGGATGAGAAGTTGTGGGTAACTCTCTTGAGGGACAAGATATTGATTTCCCTTCTGTGTTTTCTTCCCAGGCTGAGAGAATGAAATACATCGGACATTATTACGTAGATAATGAAAAATATACAATTTTGGATCAATAGATATAGGGCAATAATATAACATGCAATGCGTTAATAGAGCTCAAAAGCGTTAAGTCTTACTTCTATTAACCTTTTATCGTTCTTGTGATCATATTTAGTCACTTAAACTGAATATGAAAACTTGTTTAATTAATGAGATAGCATGAGAAGGCTTTTTCCAATCGAGATTTATATATTTTTGTATTATTGACAATATAGTACATATTATTCTATACTTCTTTGAAAAACATGAAATATGAACTTTCATCACCTAGTAATTTAGTTATGTTGATAAATTTAAAAGTATACGTGAGTATCATAAAGTTTCTATCCCGGCTCCAGGAAGTTTATATTATAAAAAAATATTCATGAATAGATTACAGTGCAGACCAAAAGAGTATACAGCCCTGATTTTTCGAAATCTGGAACGATTTATCACAGAAAACTGAAATTTGTTTTATTCAATTAGGTGATACAGGTTAAATAATCAATTTCTGACAACTGAAATGTGTATCCTAGGGTACCATTCTACTTTAACATTAAAATCAGTGACGCTGTGTTGGTCAAAAGTGTTTGCAGCGGTTTGAAGTGCTGCAAAACGGCGAAAGTTAAGATGCTAACACGAAGTGAAAAATTATGAGATTGCCAATCATCCTACGTAACGATAATAAAAGTACGATAGAAAAAAGCAAAATCATCAATCGTGATCACCGTACGGACATGAAACTTGCCGCTGAAGATAAATTGGACAGGAAAGCATGAAGGCGGACGACCAATGGTGACTGCAACCGAAAATTGTAGAAAAATTAGGAGATCTTTATCGAAGAATCCTCAATGATCGCACAAGGAATTTTTTTATCAAATTGGAGTTACTCACGTGTCTAAAAAAGCAAGAAATCCAATCCTGAAAAAGAAGGCGAATCAAAGTGCACCGACAGTATGCCTACTCTGAGCCAACTCAATAGTCAGAGAAGGCTCTAATGGGCAACAAAATACTTGAAAACTGATCTCTGAATTGCAATTTGGACCCACGAGACCAGAGTCACCCTCAACGGCCCTAACGGTTGGATCTAAGAGTGGCTCCTGAAGGAGGCAAATCCACGTCTGCGTTTGAATCGGCACCATCGTGTGCCGTTGTTGTGGTGTCGAATTTTTGATAACAAATTAATTGGGCTTCTTATTGTGCCTGATAGTCTCAAAATGAACTCTAAGAACTATTGTGCATTACTAAGAGACAGTTTTCTCTCCTGGTTGAATTCTTTATTCGATGACGTCAAGAAGATTATCATTTTTCAGCCGAATTAAGCTCCAAGTCAAGGTTTTCATTACACTAAAGGTTGGCTCTCAGAACAAGGCATCACTGGAAAGAAGCTCATGGGTTTTCTCCCACAAAATCCTGACATTAACCCCAAACTGAATCTGTGTTCCACCACCAAGAGAAAGGTTTATGCGAATGGAGGCCAATTTACAAACAAACAAGAGCTCTGGTAAAGGTTTTGGACGTTTATTCTTGAATAACGCCTTTAGAAATTGAGAAATTGACATCTTTTGTTGATAAATGATTAGTTGAGGATAAAACAAGATGTAAAACTCATTAAATAATAAGACACTATTTATATGAATATAGATAGACCTGTGTAATGTTTCAAATACCATTTGTGTGTAATATTAAACTCTTTTTGACATCTTTTTATTCGTAATAAAACGTTTTGCAAACAGTTCTAGGCCATTCTATTGAGTTAATTTCATTGAGTATCGTTATTTTTGTTATTTTGGAAGCTTATATATTCGAGATTTACACAGAGGAATAATGGTTTATTCTAAAGATCACGATTCCATAAGAAAATCAGAGTGAAAATAATATTTCTTGGCAAAAAAATACCGATTTTCGTAAATTTCAAACCCTGGTTACACACACTGTAGATGTGAAACCTAGAATGTAGCGACAGATAACCCCCTAAGTGTCATAATTTCACATACTCTAAAATTGTAATAATTTTGATTTAAATTTAGAGATTTAGCTGTACGAACATTTGTCGATATGTGCTATTTCAAATAGTAGGACCATTTATAAGAGTGATTGAGCGTTGGGTGACTGTTAAAGTTTGGCGCTGAAATTTCGGCGCTGATCGAGAGAAATATTGAATGTTTGAAGTTGAAAAAATAGTATTTGTACTATTCATATATTTATTTGTTGAATAAATGAGTTGGATGTTGCTAATAAGAACTGTGATTTTTTATAAAATTATTATTTATACAGTGCAGGTCAAAAGTGTTTGCAATTTACTAAAATCGGTATTTTTCGCCATAAATATTAATTTCATTCTGATTATCTTATATAATTGTGATCTTTAGAGTAAATCATTATTCCTCTGTGAAAAACTTGAATAAATAAGCTTCCAAATTAACAAAAATAACGATATATAAAATGAAATTGACTTAATAAAACGGCCTAAAAGTGTTTGCAAAACGTCTTATTACGAATAAAAAGATACCAAAAAGAGTTTAATATTACACACAAATTGTATTTGAAACGTTGCAACAGTCTATATTACATTTTATAGTAGCTATATTAACGTAAATGCATCATAAATTTAGATCGTTTCATTTAATTAGAGTCTTAATATTTAATGAGCTTTACACATTGTTTTATCACTTCAACTAATCATTTATCAACAAAAGATGTGAATTTCTCAATTTCTAAAGGCGTTATTTAAGAATAAACGTCCAAAAACCTTTGTCAGAGCTCTTGTTTGTTCGTAAATTGGCCTCCATTTGCATAAACCTTTCTCTTGGTGGTGGACCACAGATTCAGTTTGGGGTTATTGTCAGGATTTTGTGGGAGCAAACCCATGAGCTTCTTTCCAGTGATGCCTTGTTCTGAGAGCCAACCTTTAGTGTAATGAAAATCATCACTTGGAGCTTAGTTCTGCTGATAAATGCTAATCTTCTTGACGTCATCGAATAAAGAATTCAACCAGGAGAGAAAATTGTCTCTTAGTAATGCACAATAGTTCTTAAAGTTCATTTTGAGACTATCAGGCACAAAAAGAGGTCCAACTAATTTGTTACAAATAATTCCAGACCAAAACATGATGCTGCCACCCAATGGTGCCGATTCAAACGCAGACGTGGAATTATCTCCACTCTCGAATCCAACCGTTATGGACGTTGGGGGTGACTCTGGTCTCGTGGGTCCAAATTGCAGTTCAGAAATCAGTTTTCAAGTATTTTGTTGCCTGTTAGAGATTTTTCTGACAATTGAGTTGGCTCAGAAGAGGCATACTGTCGGTGCACTTTGGTTCGCAATCTTTTTCAGGATTCGATTTCTTGCTTTTTTAGACACGTGAGTAACTTCAACTTGATCGAAAATTTCCTTGTGCGATCCGTGAATATTTTTTGATAAAGATCTCCTAATTTTTCTACAATTTTTGCTTGCATTCACCATTGGTCGTCCGCCTTCATGCTTTTCCTATCCAATTTATCTTCAGCAGCAAGTTTCTTGCCAGTACTGTGATCACGTTTGATGATTATGCTATTTTCTGCAGTACTTTTATTATTATTAAGTAGAATGATAATCTGATAATTTTTCACTTTGTGTTAACATCTTAACTTTCGACATTTTCGCAGCACTGTAAACCGCTACAAACGCTTTTGACCCACCCAGCATCGCTGATTTTAATGTTAAAGTAGAATGGTACACACATTTCAATTGTCAGAAATTGATTATAGTCAAGCGGGGCAAGAAATGAAAGATTTCATAAACATCTATCTATTTCAAAAACTAAGAATGGCACTGTCAAAACAAACATATCGAAAGATGCGGAATTGTTGTGCTATTTTAGTGCAATAAACATTTTTTTGAATCACTTGATATATTTTCTACAGAAGTAAAAATGGAGGTACATTTTTTACCCCAAAAATTTGTGAAAATGGGGTAAGAAAAAAATTGCATGGGGCTAATAATGAAATTTCATTTTATGCCCCAGGGACCAAAATTGAATTTTTTTATTACCCCACACATTGTAAATAATAATTTAATATTTTTAAATTATCTTTTTTGAGACTGAATTGCACTACAATTACAATTAATTTAGACACTACAACCTTACAATTCATAAAGGACATCATGCACATGATCTATATGGTGGTGCAGTTGTCCAAGTACTATATCCAGGATGTGTATTCTGTTATATAGGTGGGAATGGAGGAGGAGTAGGATTTGATGTTAGAAAAGAAGTTAGGTGTTGAAGTTGGTGACCCGATTTCTACAGTTAAGTCCAGTTGCGTGTCATTCTCCTATTGGTTATCTATCATAGGCTCATTGTTGTAATTTTCAGATATTCTGCTATTCACCCATTTTCTGTTTTGACATCAGCCAGTTTTTACATCAGTTGATAGGCATTGTTTCCACACATGACACAGCATGTTAACAAAGCCTGCATTCTGGTAAGCTCCCATGCAGCTGTTTTCTGCTCGAAGTCTACTACTCAGACTCAGATTCTTACTTCTTTGTAAGTGGAGAAAAACATGCAACATCTAGGGGTTGAAGCAAGTCTGTACAGTGAGGAGGCAGTTCCAGAATGTTAATATCTTCTTAAGATGGCTAGCTACACAGTTTTCAAAGAGGTGTTACTGAG